>JAGGAX010025021.1:0-85680 GCA_017657335.1 Termitomyces titanicus | reverse complement strand
TCTTCTGCCAGTGACTACTGTAAATTTGATAAGCCGGCGTTAGTCAAGTTAATTTTATTATCGAGGGATATTTAGATTACGACCAAAGAAAGTGATAAGTTGCTCAAGTGACGTGTTTCTTTATTGGGTCTACTTAGACCACTAAATCGCCAATTTAAACCCGATAGGTGTGGAGAAGGGAACAGTTGCTCAAAGTAAGATGTTCATAGGCAATCTATGGTCTTGGGAGGCTATGTCCGTGTATTTATGCAGTCAAAGAATCAGTAAGTAAGACTGAAAATAAACGTATGAAATTAGCACGCACCCTGAGACGCGTCTTTGAAAACATGCAGCTACTAGATGTCGTGGTCAATCTATTTCAAGTTGCTTATTGAGGGACGTCAAGAAAAAGATCAAAGATTTTTTCCAGAGGAAGCGTGCAGTTACAAAACATTCGCACTAATTCAAAGAGCCCTGGGATACTGAATGTAGTATATATACTATGCCACTGTGATGGTCGGTTTCGGAACGACGCGCCACCGGTCCCGTGACGAGATTCCATAGCCACGTGAGGTAAAACGCTTGGACCAAGTTTTTCGCTCCTGTTCGGAGTGCACAACCGCAGGTATTATTCAAAAGACTGTCAATCACATACTTGTTGAATCATTCTCGACGACTCTGATACTACCTTCTCGTCCCTCTTTGCGCCCTTGTCCAAGGGCACCTCCGGCCAAGAGCGACAGGCTGCGCTTTGATAGTCGCCTGCGAGTCACGCGGCTGTATATCCATCAACCTCTATATCCCGGTACGACCGGTATAAAACTTGGTAACGTACCACTTGGTAGGCGATTTTACGCTCTGTTCTGTCTGTCAATGGTGCTGTATTCTCGCTTTTCTGAGCCTAGGAGTCAACTCGACACCCCCTTTTCTTCCACTGGACTGGACATGATCTTCGCTTTCCCCAAAAGCAAGGAACGCCTCAATGTCATCTCCGTTACGGGTCGGCATCTAGTGAGCGCTAATTCCTGGCCGTCCCACCGCTCATATTGCAGGCAGGATTTAAGTCAAATATGTAATGGTGCGTCACTACGTGCGATTGAATAAATGATGTTCCTGTCCGTCCCCCGACGATGTGTCTGTTCCATTTCTTCAGGGACAGCAATGCGATGACTGGTCATTGTACCCAAGATTTGCAGAATAAGGCGAGCCCGTCGATGGGGACACCAATGAATTGCAATATTACACGCTTGTAATAGGTAAGTATAGATTGTATAAGATATTTTAAGGGGTATAACAGTGGCAAAATCTCATCCTGCCTATAGGTATCTGTAGCTCGCACAGCTCGCAAGGCCAAATCGCCAGCGGCCAATTCATTAAACGCAGTTCAGATCAACAACAAATCGGGGCATCTTTCCCGTATGGTTTCTCTGAAATCAACCGCAACACCGTTGACACCACGTTTTTGCCAAACCGCCTCCATCACACGCCGTGTTTGCATAAGATTACCAATGCTATCGTCGAGACGCTGAAGTCTACTATTGCAGAAGTTCCGTCGGTTGGAATCATCGGTCAAGCTGCCTGCAAGACAAATAGGGAACACCAAGGCGCGATCAACCTCGGAGGTCGTCAATTGATCAAGAAGTTGGACGACAGTCTTCACGGACTCTCTGATCTCTGCCACACCTGTAAAGTGGGGATGAGGATGATTCAGAGTAGCTCAAGTCTCAAGGTGCGTACCCGGATTCGCATTGCTCAAGACTGTGTGTAGAGAGAGCACAGCCGCCTCGCAAAACAATCTTGACACGAGGCGCCGTCCTTCCTCGCCGGGGAATTGGGCAACGTGTGGGTCCATGGCCTGTGTCTGAAGGTTGGGATGCAGCGGGGCTTGATCCACGTCACCCAATCCCCCGACAGCTGAATGGTGCTGACGCAGTCGCTGCTCGATGTCGTCGCCCCGCCGAACGAGTTCCCTGAAGCTTAACGTTCCATGGCGTTGTTCATTGACTTTCCAAGCGGCGAGGTTCAAGACCTCCGCCAAGGCAAGCATGGCTTCGTCGGGACATCCAGTCAGCAAGTCCATTCTTAATGAATGAAGGCCGTCAGCATCTCCAACGGCTGGCCAATAGCCTTCTCGCTCGCCAAGGAGACGTTTGAGCAATCTAAGGTATTTTGGCGGTCGAACAGTGCTAAGGTTTGAGAATATGTCGACCCACTATAGTACCTGTCAACAATTTTTCCGAGCCACTTTTGACAAGGGAACTCACCAATGTGACCTTGACCAACAATTGTGAGGTAATAGACATGGCATGCAGAGTAATGGCCGGTTTCTCGTCACTTGGGAGGCCTGTTTGCATCAGCCATTCGTTCATTATGAAGAAGGCTGGTTGCCATTGTGTCGTCCCGCCAGATAATTGGGAATAACACACAAGATGGAAAGCAGCCATGGCCTCTTTCTCCGTGTACTGATTCCGCATTTTTGCTGCGTTCAAGCAAAAGTGTGCTTCCTGGTAGAAGTAAGCTGCATTCGAGTGCTCCGGATTAGGATCCGGCGCCTCTAGTCCCTGTGCGACGCGCATGCGTGTGTAATGTAGACTAGCTAATGCACAGACCGCGAGAGATACCGCTCCTCGCGGCTCTTGCAAAATATTCTATATGTCCGATCAGTCAGTGGTTATAAGTGTTTGGTCTGTACCCACCGCATATGTCGCATTGGTAAAGGTGTTACCCGCAAACACGAGCTGGATCTTCCGTACGTGCTCAAAGTAGTAGAGCACATGATCCTGTACAGCAGCTTGTCCAGCGATTAACGGAACTGGGGCTGTGGGAGCAGGAGTCAATGGCGACAGTTCACTGGCGAAATCAAAACCAGGCGTGTCTTGTGACGGTCCTAATTGTCCAAAGTCCATTCCTATATCTGTTCCGATAGTTGATGAAGTTGATGGAGTCACCGAGTGGGGATAGTAGAACGAAGTTGACAAATCTAATGCATTCAATGAAGTGTCTGGGTAGAGCGAATCTGGCATCTGTTGTTGGTAGTTGGAAACCCCTACAACAGGGTCTTCCGCAGTGAGTCATTCTGCACAGCAGTGTTGTCAAAATCGACATACCGGGCATGCCGGAGACAAGATTGTGGTCTGGACGTGAATGTGTATGGTGTTCTTGAGGCGTGTATCGATAGCTGTAGTCGGAATGATCGTAATGCGATGATGATGTGCTGACGTCAGGTGCGGAAGCGCGATGGTATGGTTGAGGGCGAATTGGTGTTGGGACCATTTGACTAGGGTTTTGATAGACCTGAGGGGCGCGAGGCTGTCCGCGGATGAGGCCTGCACGAGTGAGTTGGGCTTTGATATCGGCTTTGTATCGCTCGACCTCTTGCTTGTCCTAGTACATTTGTTGCGATTTGATGAGGTGACATTCGGTGGATCGATTGACGTGACTTACTCGCATCCATTCCGGACGTCGTGGGCCCCAACCGAGGCATTTTATTGTAAGACGACGGCAGGTCTTGCAAGAATCGCCTTCTCGCTGCTCATCGCATTTCTGATTGAAAGGGGAAGAAAAAGATGATATCAGACACGGCTTGGCATAATGGTAAAAGATTAAGAACAAACTTTTCGTCGTAGCCGACATGTCCTATGACGACAAGTTCAGGCGCGTGAAGTGAACGAGACGCGAAAACTTACCAGCAACCACCTTTGCTGGCTGCGGGGATACGAGGCGGGTCGATCGACCTCCTATTGGGAGAGGCGCGAACAGGACGGTCGCTATCATCAGGAACAGGCACCATGGAGGTGAATTCGTTGTGAGAAGGAGGAGTAACACTAAGTCCGGTGGTAGAAGGTGATGGACTTTCTCTGGGTGAGGTAGTTTGGCTTCTGTAGGCCATTGAAGCGTGAGGAACGATACTCGCGGAGCAAGGACACGGAGCAAACTTTTAAGAAAGTGTCGGGACAGTTTGTGGGACGAGATGAGTGGAAGGTAAAAGACACCGATTGTGTGTGAAGGGACACAAGGACACGAGTAGACACAGGAGATGGCGTGATGGAGTGTGTTACCAAGGAGGCCAGAGGAGGAGAAAACGGAAAAGCGACATTCCTAAGTATGAAATCGAGCCCACAGCCGGTGGAAGTAGTGTTCCCTACGTCTGATCGGCAGATTCCCTGTGATCGTGAACAAATATCTGAGTTTTGGCAGTCTCCCCTCGCAATCCTTCTTCATCGGACCTACTTGCAAGCGACGCGGGCCTCAATTGGCTCCGTTCATCATCCATATGCATAATTTCTCCCATTTCCTCACATTAGGTAACTAGCGAACAGCCCGCATCTCCGAGAAAGAAGCCATGTGCCTCTATTGATGCTTCCTTGTGCCTAAAATCGACTCGATCGCACACTGGCGACGTCGTGCGTTGCAACCTTGCTCAGTGGCGTTGCCGTCTCCGTTTATAAGCTTCCGATATAATTGGATTTTTTTTGGAAGACACAAAAGTGACGTATTGCATAGTAATAGATTATAAGTATGTGTACATCATCATCATGATAGGAATGATAGAATGCGAGGTGGGACGAGGGGAAGCAAGGCAAGAATGACAAAACAAGAAGAGCACGTCAATATTTGAGCGTTGAAACACCATATCCAATGATGCTCGCAAATCTTTTCCGTTAGACATTTAGACAAGAAGTATCTTTGCTTCGGCAAGGTAGCTTCGCCAATCCATCACCGTGGAGCTATGCATCTGTCGCCGAGCGCTATCCCTTTGCTCCCATATCTTATGAAGGAGACAGCGGATAGAGTCACCGTTACCTGCCCCTTCACCTTCACGATCGAGCAAGCCTCGAATCAGCTCACGATGCTCTGGCCGTTCAGCGAAGACACCGCAGATGAAGAAGCCGAACACAGTGTTCCGCACGACAGACCGTGACATAGTCTGTCCGTTGACTTCTGCACCACACGGAGAACAATTGACACGCTGTATGCAATTGATGGTTTCCTGCACACTTTCTTGAATGTCTGGCACCCGAGGGTGGTCTCCGGAAACCACTACCCGAAGGTAGAGGCGAGCAGATGCGCGGAAAATTTCACTGGCCAAGTGTCGGCAACCGTCAATGTCGATGCTAGGGTACTGCAAGCCTTCCAGTGATGGCTGTAGGTATTCCTCGATCCTTGCTGCCCTCTTCACCAGAGTCGGGATACTGAGAGATTCCTCGGCCAATTGATGCTGTTTCCAGTTAAACAGTGCAGATGTTTCTGCCAAAGCCCAAACGACATCATTGTGACATCCCATGGGCGACATCATAGAAGAACGGTCTTCGGCGCCAAGCTCCTCTATCTTAGATTGGGTAGGATCGAATATGGCTCGAATGACTGGAAGGAAATGAGGAACTTTTTGTGCGGTGACAGACGCTAACACATCGAACCAGATCGATGTCTTGATGATGAAGACATCTTTGGGGATACACCTCATTAGAGCCTCCGATGGACTGGCATATTTCGAGAATAAATGGTCGACATATCGGTATGACACGGTAAGCCACTTGTCCCACTCCCCAGAGCCACCGTCAAAAAGGTACGAGGAGACGACGTGAAGAGCTGCCATAGCTTCCTCTAATGAGTAGTCTCCTTGGTGATTGAGAAGATTCTGTATCTCCAGCAGCCGCCGTTGAGTTTCTGCGCTTTTGAACGCGATTGCATTGGGGTTTTGGAATCGCTGCCAGTGAACAGATGAAAGGAGGCTTGCGGCCTCTCTGGAACGAGCATGGGACATGACAACCTCGCAGACGAGGTTTCGAATTGCCGTTCCCGCGAACAGATACTGGGCTTTGACGACACTCTCGCAATAATGAGTCAAGATCTCATCGACGAAACAATGAGTATATACTATCGGGTCGGGATTGCGAGGCAAGTAGTCAGTTTCGTAATCGGTCACGAAGTCTTCAGTGGGCGCATAATGGTATAGGGGTCCGAAGGAGCTTGCCAAAGCTGGGGATGTAATGGATACCGCTAGTAAGAACAAGCGATTGAGTACTATATATTACACTGAAATTTACAACATATTCTTACATAAGAGATTATCGACAACAGTAGATGGCTGGTATGGAGAAGGAGATCCTTGGGAAGAAAAGGGTGAATGGTCTCTACCAGAGAAATCGGCTGGGTAAAGGTCTATGCGAGCGTGTAAGTATTTAAGTCCGAAAAAATCAACGACGGCAACCAACTCGATGACGAAGCTGGGTATTCATGACCTGTGCCATACGGATCATCTCTAATACTGGAGATTACGTGGTGAGGTCGAGTAGTGTCTGCAAGGGACAGAGTGGGCGTCGGGGGACTCTCAGACTCGCTGTACTCCTCTGTCCTGAGGTGAAGGGTGGGACTCTCATTCTCGGAACGAGGTCCAGTAGCAGAATGGCCCTTGATCATCCCCTGACCGGCGAGAAATATCTTGATTTTTTCGCGAAGTTCAGCAACATTGCGGCTTTCCTTGTGTGGCGCACAACTCTCAGATAATATCGAACGGGAAGGACTACTCACTCACCCTGAGCCATTCGGGACGTTTCGCACCGAAGCCAAGGCACTCAAGTCTGAGGCGGACGCAGGTCATGCAACGACCATGCGGGTCGGGTTGTTCATCACACTTCTGAGTAAGCACGAGGTCGTAAGACATCGAGTTGTACAGGCGCTTAGCACTCAACAAACCTTCCTACGAATCCTACACGTATAGCATCCAGATTTGGCGCGAATTGCGCCCTTCTGTTTGGGAGCGCCCCTCTTGATAGATGAGGCAGCCTTGATAGCAGGCATGATAAACGGTTCAGAGATAGTACAAATCACAAAGCAACAGATACAGCAAGGACGACGAAAACAAGTAGTTTGAAATCAGGCTCGTAAGGGCGAGAGGATGGCGACAGGCACAGACCCTACAGCCATAGAGAGGGTATAAGTACAGATGATCTATTGGAACTTGGAAGGACTTGGAGGTGGGAAATGGACGTGATGGCCGAAAATTCCGTTTGAACAAATGACAGGTGGTCGGGGTCCCGACAAAGACTGTGCCCGCATATATCCCCGTACCGGTATGACCAGATTCAGCGCACTTCTTATTGCCACGAGGCGAATCCCATTCAGCTCCCTCCGAACCCCAAGCTGCCACATCTCTCCACCCCCCAACCCACGCCTGCGCCACATAAGCAGGCTGCCTCGTTCCAATCATGATCCCCGCATTGTACGTCCTGGCCCTACACAGACTATCCCTTTTCTGACATAATAAACCTTGTAAACATAGAATGCCGCCGACTTCGGGCATCGAATTTTGCTTCCGTTTCCTTTGCTCGGCTTCTAATGTGGTTTCCGTATACAGTCAGTGATCACACGCTATGAGCGGACATGAAAAATCAAAGTAGGAGAGCATTGGACAGCAGACAAAGCAAATCACTTGCACTACATCCGATGCAAAACGCATTGAACTCTGTAGGTCCAAGGTCCACGCGATCCACACAAGGTGTCTACATCGATACATTTAGAGGGAAAGTGACATGACTACAATGATAAGGATGATGGCGGAATCGATGTTCGCGGGAAAGAATCATAAGGTAGTGGGCGACAGAGGATACAGGTTTTGGTATAAGCGGATTGTGCGAAATTTAAGGTCGTTCTAAGCGCCCTCCTCGGGGATTACCCCAACTCCAGATATGCTGATACTAGGGCGACGGCCTTTGGGTTTAATACTACTTCCGACGGCATGAGCTGCGGACGGATGCGGTTCAGCGCTCCGTGAAGAAGAAATCCCCTGACTTGGATGTACTCCAGGCACTCCGGATCGTCGAGCGATTAGCGCGCGTATTGACCCTAACCATTTGATCTCATCCTCTTCGCTAGGTGCACAGAGAAGCAAAGTCCGTTTCGTAGTTACAATCTTGAAGGTATGGGCACCTTGAGGCGCGTCAGCTTCCGACGAAGGGGACACTGATGTCATTTGGGAGGACAGGCCCGTCGGATTACGATTTGGAGGAAGGTCGAATTCCAACGCGTCCAAGATCTGCGACAAGGAGAATTGGCGGTGAGGTCGAGTGTCCTGAATTATACATTAGTCAATAACGCGGACCGTGAAGAGTCAGTTGACATACTATATGACTACCAGAGTAGACCAACTTTTCTCCAGAGAGGACAAACCACCGTTTCCGCCAATTACGGCGCTTTGAACCGCATTTCAAGAGATAACCGGACAGAACGATCTTCGAAGAGGAATCTTTTGGTATGGATCCCTGTGGCTTGGACGGTGATGGCGGTGGATGCTTTCGATCCTGGGGCGAAACTGATAGGACGCGCTGCACACTGGATGACGCGTCTTCTGAATCGGAAGACGTGACATTATAAGCACGCACGCCGTCAGTAGGTGGTGAGGGGGTGATTGGAGGACCTAGGTTTGTTGCGGAATGTCGAGTTGGTGTGGGAATGGCGATGGGTGTTGATGCAGAGTTTTGGGTTGAGGTGCCAGTCAGGGCCAGTCTCGCATCTTCGATCGCTTGGACCCATTCTTGAACCTCGTCAGGGGTTTTGGCTTGCAGATAGAATGTCCTGACGGGGGAGACAAGCCCAAACGTGTTGTCATGTCGCTTTAGAGTCACTTGTGTACATGAATGAACGTCCGAAAGCTCAAGAAGTCGGAGGAGTTGGTATTCGGCGGAACTCTTGTAGTAGGCCAAATGAGCGGGGCGCAGCACAAACCACCGTTTCTTCCACGTCTACAAAAGAACATGAGTATGAGCACTGCAGTATGGCATGTACAGCCTAGATCACTCCCACCTTTCGGCGTTCACCCTTCTTCCACAGATATCCGGATTTTATCACACCTTCATCCATAGAATTTTGACGCTTTCTCCGCACGTCAGCAGACTTCCAGCCCCCTTCTTCCTCGTCTTCTTCTGAATCCTCCCCACTTCCAGACCTGCATTCGGCGATGGATGACAGTGGCGGCATAGATGAACCAGTGTGTGGGTTGCCACCCAATCCCTGCGCTGATGAAGCCATTAGGCTAGGTGTCAGGATGGAGTCTGAGTCTGACTCCGTGCTAGATATCGGCGCATCGGCTGAGACTATGGAGGGCTAACAGCAACCACGTCAAGCCATGTCAGAGCGTCATTTGATTGAAGTAGACTGACTTTAGCGCTCCTGGCCACTGAGTGCACAGAGAGCTTTCGATGAACTTCTTGAGGTGAAGGCGCGGCGGCAGAGGGCATTATCCTCACAGGTGGTGACGATGATATCGCCTGTTCAAGACCGTTGGTCGTAGTAGTGATGCAAGTTTGTTCAACTCCACTCAGTTCACAGTCCGGTCAATATATCCCCGCGCGACCTTCCATTGTTTCTTCCTACTCCTTATACTTGCACACAACCATTGTGACACTATCATCCGTTCGATAAGACACCGAAGAATGAAATGACCTCAGAATACAATTAACTTTGAATACTTCGTTGTTTTACTGCAAACAGTTGCCGCACGGCACTCTAATGTCAACAACACCAGGCAAAATTACTGCTTTGGTCGCGTCCACGATGCTACAATCCGCATAGCAACTGTGGAACGAGAGGGAGGAGGTTTGGCGTCAATCCCAGCGAACCGCGCCTGTTTCGGCGGAGCTTAGCTTTATCGATTAGCGCGACAATCGATTTGTTATTCCTACTCACTCCTTCATCGATCTTGTCATCACTACTAACTACTTCGTCAATCAACCCGCATTTATCATCATGAGCAAGGCGAAATTTGAGAAAGCCGCCCAAATCATTCAGAGCCTCCCCAAGGATGGTCCAATCAAGCCCAGCATAGACGATCAGCTCTACGTATGCTAATCAGTTTTCGATCTGCTTCGAGATGATGTTAATGAAACCCTCTCTGGTAGTTCTACAAGTATTATAAGCAAGGTCAACATAGATCTTGTCTTTGTGTATTCAGAAGGTTGACAAGGACATAGCGACGGTGGGAGATAACACTACTACTCGCCCTGGACTCATGAACTTCACGGGAAAGGCAAAATGGTCCATCACCTTATCTGTTATACGACACAAGGATTGACTTGAATGACCACCCAGGGATGCGTGGACAGAGGTCAAGGGCACCTCCACAGAGGATGCATATGCTAAATATGTCGAGAGATTGTTGCAGGAAAGGTCTCCTATCATTCCTATTTCCGCTCCTATTTTTAATCCTTTTACAGATCCTCAACAATGTTGGGGACGAAGAGTGCAAGAAGTACATTGCTGAAATCGAGGCCGCCTAATGTACCTCTTTCACGATGTGTCTCTAGAAGAGTGCAGAAGTTGTAAAACAATGGGTATCGTTTCAATGCACAGCACTTGCTCAGTAAATTCAGTAAATCCACCCACGTTCTCTTATCAGTTGGTATTTGTAGGGATGTTCGTGGACTTCTTCGAACAATGGTGCGCGCTTACAGCCATTCCCTATGGGCGTCTGTTTGAAGATGCTGGGACCCTGGACACTCCTAGAAATAAATCCATCAAACCCTGTTACTAAACTCGTGTACGGCATTGTTGGCAGTGCTTGCAAAAATCGCTTCAGCCCCTCGAAGGAAACCAAGTTGCAACCATCTGATTCAAAACAAGGATCGACAGAGGTTTTCCCAGTCAATGATCATTGTTGGCTTTGTTGAGGATCCCCGTCTCAGGGCACACTGACTCAGAGATGGATAATGGGGGTGGAATGAGGTGCTGTGTAACCTCGGCGTTATGGTGATCTCTCCGAGCAGCTCACTCGAAATGCGTTGTCCACTTTTCCGCATTCAGCTAATTCCCAAGGTGTTCCTCGTAATTCGGCTTGTCTAAGTATTATAGGTCATTGCCTCAGTGTCAAAGACCACCTGGGAGTCATACGGAAGCTTATCTTTCCAACGTGTTCTGAGCATTTTCATCTTTGTTCAATGCGCAGCACCCGAGACCTTCATGCAACTGCTTCTTTTCCCTCTTCTCTTCCATTGGAATGTCCTGGCAAATTGAAACTCGACAACTTAGTTCGCTTTTAAAATCGTACCCGTTATGTGCAAAGGCGAAGTGTCTTGTCACGAAGGCCTTCGCTAGCTCTCTCCCAATGAGTAAGTTTTCCTTCAGTTTTGCGTAAGTACTGGTTATTCGATTGTTCGGCAGGTGTGCCGATGTTTACCACGTTGTCCCAGAGTTCAATATAACTATATTAGCGCCCTCCATGATTCAGATGTGGAATATACAGGATATCTCGATGGGAATTAATTGTTCATTTTGGTCTTTCACAGGTATCTCATAAATCCGAAGATCCATCGACCTTATTAATGATGGAGGGTACTGTTGTCCTCTCCGTGAGTGAGAGCCATATATTGTCCGTAGGGTCAATTCTCGGATTCAAATGGCGCTATATGAAATTACCTAAACTCGGGATACTCACGGTCCAGTGGCGCCTTTGCCTCGGTTTATACTTTTCCAAACGCTCCAAGGGAAGGACAATACCATTACTGTCATTGCACAGTGAGGTCTCATGGCCTCTCAAACCCCTCATGGCAATGCCGAGAAGGAGCCGTCAAACAAGGTTAGAATTCTGTCTAGTATGTGTGATGTTGAAAGTCATCATCATCACATGGACACTTCTACAAAGATGAAAACATCATCGGACAGCGCCGCCAGGGATTCAGAAGTTGGCTAAGGGCTCCACTTATGATCCCATTGTCTAGCTAGCGAGGGGCTTCTGTTGCTGAGTAAATTTTACCGAGGTAGAATACAACGGGGAATGAAACGGAAACACAATAAATGATTTGCTTAGGCCCAATCAAGGAAGGCAAACAAAATTTATATGCACAACTGATGTAAACGTAACTGGGAGCATAATTAACACCTAAAACATCAACAAAAAATAGATAACGTATATAGATGTGCTGTCTGACATAGCATGGATTAGTCGTGTACGTTGATCGTGAAGAATTGTACTGAAAGAGTAAATATGGTCCGTGATATCAGTCCATGAAGCTTGAAGTATCGTCTGATGATAGACTTCTATGGTCAGGATTTACCACGAACAGATTTGCCCGGGGTATAAGCCCATAATTCACGGGTTGCATGCCCGCCTGGGGTTTTGAAGGCAGGTGTATTTGTTTTTGGAGTGTGAGTTCTGAGTCCGAAGATCGACGACATTCGAATCCTTGTATTCTTGCCACGACGGCACCAGAGGAAGAAGAAGGTCCATGTTTCGAGTGAATAGTTGGAGAGAATACAACAGGAACCACTGACGATGATGTTGACTCCGTGGGCTGACTTTGACGGTAGAATGTTCCAGCGTTGGTCAAGATCCTGACCGAGGACGTGAGGGTTTGCTCAGGGTCCGTATCGACGCCACATCCCTCATGTGGCCATTTCATTGAACGTGTATCAATGGACAAGTTGGTTGTTGAAGTGCTCGCGGTGCGTCGGCTGTCTGATCGCATTAAATGAGCAACATCCATAGTCCGAGCCATTTTCTCAATCGCTTCTGTGTCAGCCGTTCTCACAGAAGATTGGGATTTATTGTGAGCTCCCTGCAGCATTGAAACGTGGCGCGCCACTCCAATCGAGGGTCTCGTCAATGGTTCAGAGTCTGACCGTTGTTGGTCTACCGATACAGTCGGCACGCTCTCTTCTATAATACCCAGACGTGGGGGAGGATGTGGATCTCTAAAATCAACCGTCCTCTTTGACGTGCTACTCGATCGGCGATCCAAGAAACTTGTCCTTGCAAAACGGGACCACCACGAGTCGCTACGTTTCACAGCGGCGTTAGCACCGACGGTTGAGGAAGACAGTGGAAGTAGAGATTTCGGAGGTAAATCGAAAGAAGTATGTGATGTGATACTTGTGCTGGTGTTAAATGGGCTGTTGTGAGATGTAACATCCGAGGAGACTGAATAGGTCTTGTCGAGAGTGGTTTGCGACGAGTCTTCAGTCAACGGACTAAGCGGATGTTTACTTTGTGGTACAGGAAGAATCGTTGTGAGAGTCGATAGCTGCTGGGGTATAGGATGAAGATACGGTTGATTCGATATGCGGCCGCGTTCATCATCATGATCATCGTAAACGTTTTCCCGAATGAGATCCGCGAACGGGTCTCGGTAACTTTGTTGACTTGTATAACTCTGCTGTCTCGTCTCATGTAGCCCAGGAGTTTCTGTATGATCCGATTTTTCTTCTCTCAACAGAGCAGCATCATCTGCAAAGGGATCAGACTTCTCTCTCCGCGATATGTCTGCCATACTGCCAGCGAGACTAGGCTCACGGCTCCGTTTCAGGGAAGGTATGAGACTTCTCAAAGACCACGTATGATCCACAGTGAATTCCCGATCCCTATCATTGTTCCATGAAGTAAAATCCCTAGTATCCTCATCAGCCAGCATATCCTTCCTCTCTGGGACATGCCTCGGAGTCCTTGTCCCAAAACCAAGGGTTGTAGCCAGTCCAATAGTATCAAAGACACCCAAGTCCCATCCATGATGGCTCCTGAAAGAATGCCCACCAGCAACAGGGATACTATTACCAAAGTGTTCACTTTCATCATCGCGATATTCATTGTTTCCTCCAAGAGCCTGGAAATGTCCGCCACCGTCTGCATGACGCTGCTGTCGCCTTATGTAGTAAGTGGCTGCGGCGACGACAACCACAAGGGCGAGCAGGCCAAATACACAACCGAGAACAATCCCAATGGTCTTGTTCTTGAAATGCTGGGTTGAACCATCAGTACTTCCTCCCTCATTAGTACCACCAGCATCAGGGCCAGCTGACTTAGATGGAAGAGCAACAGAGGGGGCGTGACTAGCCGATGACCCGGTAGAGCCCGGCTGGTTAGAAGTCTGTGAAGGACTCGAAACAGTTTGGGATTGAGAAGATTCAATGGAGGAACGCGGAGTGAAAATGCTTTCGAAATCACCAGTGTCGGTGTTGAAAATACGCATGGATACTGGTGATGGTTTGTCGTCCCCATATCCTTGAAAAAGATATTTTAGCTCAATTATCAGCACGAGCTATAGAAAACGTGTACCGAAAGAGAAAATGACTTGCACCCCCGACGAAACAGCAAAATGGTCCCGCAAGGCACCTAGTTGTGATAGTGCTTCAATTTGCGTCCAAATCATAGGATCTTGAGAAGGATCGAGAATCCATCCATCCTCAAAGTTGTGTTGTAGGTTGGCATCACCTCCACCAAGAATCAAGACTCTCCCATTTGAAATCGTCGTTGCTGCAAACCCCCTACGCGGGGAAGGCAGAGAGACACTGGAGACATTAGTCATCGACCAAGAGGGTGACGGCTGAGAACTATCGAGCATCCAGATTGTTGAAAATGGCAGCAATCCGCCTGACGTCTGGCTGTGACCTCCGAATACCAGTAGACGTCCATCCGGCAGGACTACTGATGCGTGCCCGGTAATACTCGGGGGTGCATTGTCTGCTGGAAGGAGGGTAAATGAAGGTATGTTGGGATCGAAGATGTAATGTTCGGAGAAGGCGATGCCAGAATCATCTGCTTTTTCTCCTCCTATAATATAGACATTGCCTGTTTTTGTGGTTGTCGCTGAATGGTGGATGCGTCGGACAGGTTCACTAGCCCAAGCAACCGGTTCTGATATCCAGGAAGGTTCAAATTGGCCCATTTCGACCAAGTAGGCGGAATCAGCCATGTCAGTAAGTACTGTGGGTGAGTTGGGGCCAGGCTCTCCACCAAAAAGAAGTAAATGTGTGTTGTCAAAAGCTGAAAGCGTATGCCACGAAAGAGCAGGGCCTGTTGCACTAGATGGATCCGAAGATGCGTTGCTAAGAAGTTGCCATGGAGGCGACGAGGTGCTGAACGAAGAGGAGAGTGATAGGCATAGAATGTCATTGTTGTTTGGTGCTGAAGTGTATCCATACGAGTTATATGGGTCGGTCTTGCCGCCATGAACGAACAACGCGTTGTTGATCACAACCGTAGCCTGACCCCACCTGGTTAAAATTCAGCTAGAATCAAAGGGGAAGGCTTTGAAATGGTGCACCTGGGCACGAGTTCGTAAGAAACGACTTGGACGATAATGAGGTAACCAATGTATAGTCGGCAGAGCGGTCTCGCGTTCATGTTCGATTTGATCAGATTTGGAAAGTGTGTAATAGATTGTAGTGCTTAGTTAGCGTTATAGTGAAGAGGTGTACATCAAGGTCGTAATGTGATCGTAAAGCAATCGTGAGCTAGAATGCCGTAATGTGAAGAATGTAGAGTTCATTTTGTGCGCCCCGCAACACCCGAGCAAGCACTTTTCACACACACGTGTCTATTCTTGGAATTAGAGATAAGATTAGATCCTACCCGTGAATCAACCCCCACTGAGCAGAGACCTGCAGTCTGGCCATAGGATCTATGTATTGCCATTTGCAAAAAACCTCCGAACTCGATTTCCTGGTGAAGATTTGGAGCACTACTCTTCTAGTAGAGCCGATTATCATGAGGTCTGCACATTTGACTGAATGCGATCAGCACCCTGCTGTTTGGGAATTCGATAATTAAAATCCAACAGGGTCCACCTTAACTCGAGAAACAGTCTAACAAGAAGTAGAAAAGATTGCTTTACTCTTGAACACTAGACATCGCGTCTTGATCATCATCCCCTCTTGCAGCTGCTTATCGATTATCTTGTGCTTATCGCTGTTATCGCCCATTGTCTTCTGGTGTCTTCTGGTCATTCTACGTGGACATCAGTCCAATCCTACTTAGCTCCTATCGCCTCGAAGAATACCTCGCTTTTTCGGCTACAAGATGCGCGCCAAAATGTTAAGATGCTAATCTCTAAAACCCACCTTCGGGATGAATCGTGAATGGATGATACACTTTTAGGGGGGCGACGCATGGTGTACATAAGTAGAAACATCCTGAGTGAATTAAGGCATGTCCTGCGAGAAGAATCTTCCTGCTCTATCTAAGTAGGATCGACTTAGGCTTGCTGGGCATGCACGTACGTCCACGCATTATGGGAACTACTATGTCTATGACACTGAATTCTAGACTTCATTCTCGGTCCGGCAGGTTGTCCACCTTTGAGTAGAGGTCATCGACACACCCTTTTGGCCTTGTGTAAATTGGGGAGTATTGGAAGCTTCAATGTTGCGAAACACTATCTGAAGAGGTGACAGCACTTCGTCCGCGATAGTTGCGCGGCGGCAATGCACTTGAGTCACTTGTGAAAATAGATACATGTACTCATCAGGAGGTTAGCAAATTCCAATGACAATCTCGTAAACGTTTCTTTTTCTGACGGCGTTTATTCACTCGAAACACCTATGTATCAGTGAAGTCGAATGTCATCGACAAGAAAATCACCAGCATTTCTACTAATATACCTGACTCAACATGTGTAGTGTGAGGAGCAATCAAGGAGCCCGACAGTGTTAGGGACAAATAGGAGGCGCAAAAAATTAGACGTGCACGCACACAATGGATTTTTTTCGATTATGTATTGTTATCCTTGTCCTTCTTGCCCCGACAGCTACATAAAGATAAAGGGCCCCTGTCACTTCTAGGGTCTTCGTACACTATACCTTGCACATATTGAACTTATGGGAAGACTTCCAATGATAAAGGCTTCCGAGGAGAACTGCGCCTACAAAAAAGATTTTACGCGATTTAGGGTTGAATCCGGTCGATGTGACCACCGCCAATAATCAGTGAGGAGACGAATGACGCACTCTACTTCTAGGACCTATCATTGTTGATTCTCGAGTGTCAAGCTTTCGCAAGATATAGGAGGGCTCTGGCCAAGTAAGATGGAAGTTGGGAGAAGGAAAAATGCAGCTCTTTAGGTTGACCGGACGGCATCGATGCGTCGCCCATCAAGACATCCTCGCCCGCACCCGTGTGATTGTGGTGTATCTTGTATTGTATGGACGATAAACTTGATGCATTAAGGTCAAATAAGCATCCTCCGAAGATGTGGATTGGTCTGGACTGGTATGGAGACTAAGAAATGCATAGCGTCTAACAACGAAAAGACGTGTCAGTATATATGTGGTAGCTCGTTGACGACTAAGCTTCAAGCTTCATTGATCATTGGTCTCCCAGTAGATCCTGGCTTCCCAGTTGATCTTGGCTAGTAGATCTTGACAGAGAGTCAAAGTCCTGCAGCAGCACGAGGAAGAAAAAGCTTAACTTGAAGTTTGAAGTCTATACCAGGCCCTGCGACAACAGAAAATGAGTGACACGTTGGAATACGGCAACCAGGATGTAGGCGCGTTTATGATAATCCGAGGGACAAGGACAAGGACACGAAAAGAATGTTGGGCCCAGGGCCATGTAATTGACGTCACTTGATCATAACTGATTTTCTATGAAGATCAGCACCACCCCGCTTCATTTCCGGCGGTCAACGTCAACGCGAACGTTTCAACTACAACGCATCATTTCACTAAGCGGTCCTTGAACCCTTTCGTAGCTGTACTTCCTTTGGTGAACATAGTAAAGGTTCTTTCGGCGAAACTCCCGTCTTCTAAATATCCGCCCATTGGGCACGAGGCGCCCAATCTCAGCAGCTCTCGAGAAGGAACTGCTATCAAGAACCTGATATAGCTTGATACCGGATTGCCTTCCCTTCGTACATATAGCTTGAACTCTTGAAAATGGAGTGAACGACTTTGTTTCCGCAACGACATCATTGATCTCCTGTCATTGACATGAACTCTAAGGATCCCTATGCGCTCCTTGGACTATCTCCCGGTGCCAGCGTGGTTGAGATCAAACACGCCTACAAGCAAATGGTAGCAGAGTTTGACTCAACGTGAAGGGCTGCTCACGTCTTCTCAGGCTCTAATATGGCACCCCGACAGACAGCTGAAGGATGTCGACAAGGAGCATGCAATAAGCGTGTTTTCCGAAGTGAGTTCCACCACACGTGTATATTCAACGGCAATGTTTTGACTAGGTTCTTCAAGATAAATTCTGCCTACCAAACGTTACTGAGTGACTTTGAGCGCCCTCTGACTACTGTAGGAGCTAAATTGCGGACGCGACTCCCAACCCCTATGCCGAGCTATAAATCAATGAGTGAAGACTCCCCAACAAGTGCTTCGACAACCAACTCTTCTCACTTCTTCTCGTCATACAACTCTAACAGTGGCTCGTCGGAGATAACACTTCCGTCGAGCTTTAGTGGGAGTTTTAAAGCTCGTCATTATGATGTGCCTGCAGGAAATGAATATGTTTCTTTTCAAACCACCAGCAATCATCGCTTTCATAACGATCGTTGGAAGCCTGCAATAGTCCCAGAAGCTCGCCATTCGCCATATCTTCCGACTGAGTCGGTTCATAACAATTTTCGTGTCCATTATGGGGCAAAGAAGTAAATCTACGCTACATGATCCATCCTAGCGTGCGGCTGACTTGCTTCCTATGCAGTGTATCAGCGCCCTGGACATGTATTACTATACCTATCGAGAACTCACGGGTATTGATGCCGGGTCCCCCTCTCCAACCACTTGGCAACATTGGGCGATTTGGAGAATGGACATATTCACTCCCATCGACGCTCGAAGATCTATTCAACGGTAAAAACTGCCAATTCTGTCTTGTTCGGCATTTTCTCTCGGGACGCTCGAAGAACGTGATAATCGAAATTGATATTCCTTCAGGATGTCGCTCTGGTACGAGGATTCTATGTCGAGAAGTTGGAAATGAGTTGCCAAACGGAGCTCTTCAGGATGTTGTTTTCGTCGTCGAAGAGGCGCCTCATCCCCACTTTTCGCGGATAGAAGATGACCTATATCTGGATGTCAACCTCCCGTGGACTGATTCTTTGGTGCAACGTCCCGAAAAGGTCAAGATCAAAGGGATAGACGAGAAGGAAATTTCTTTTTCTATAGATTACGTCCGGCGCAAGATGCTGAATGGCGAAACTTGTGTTGGAGGTGCTGGCATGCCAATTCGAGATGGGGGTAGAGTTGTTGGAAGAGGTGATCTCATCATCCGGTATGATGAATTTCGATTTCTCTTCTAATCCTTACCTTCGTTCACGACTCATATCTATTGCAGGTGGGAAATTCGACCCCCACCAACAAGAATACGGCATTTTCTGGATCGTCTCTTGCATCCGAGGACAAAACGCTGACAACATCTGCGTACGAGGGACTTGCTACTATATGTCGATATTCTGCCAGTTACTTCCGCTACGTGTATAGCCAAGGTCGTATCACTAGAATACCCCTCGGTAGACCTTTCGAGTACACAAAAGTGTCCACCGGAAAAGGAAATGAGCCCATGGGGAAGTCGAAATATTGTAATGTGGGGCAACTGACGTGGTACTCACATGTACTCACACGTACTCACACATGGTGCGGATACAAATAAATTGTCGCCGTCATCCTCTGAAGATCTGATGTGTGACTACTATCAATGTTCCAGGGATGTCAGTCATGAGGCCTTGGACGACCACCTTGAGCGCTTGCAAAAACGTATTCTGGGACGGCTTGTAAGCACGTTTTCTTAAGGCCTTTGGCGAGTACACCTTTGAGAACTTTGAGAATTGTATCCTTGCATTTGCTTGTATGGACAGGCGCCTGGTCGACCTGGCCGTTCTTGGCCGCTGATGTAGGTTTTAGGAGGCCATCATCATGTGATACTTACTTAAGTGTAACAATTGATTGATCGTTTGTCTCCACAACAAAAAAACCATACGACGCGTCGAAAATCGGAAAATCTGACATTGGCCTAAGTATGTAGGTATGTGAAATGTGATTATCAATTCGGATGTTCGCTTGTCACGAATCCACACAAGTACATAGGTGTTGAACGAACGCCCTTTAAGTAGGATCTCCGAAAGGCCTCTCAGAGTATCGTCCTTGCTTGGGAAAGCAAAAAGCTTCAGTCGCTCTTACGTTGAGGTCGAACGTTGATTCCGCAAGACATGCCATTGTTCAACTTCCTCGGCAATTCCAAGTATGTGTCTGGCTTCTCTCGCTTTGCTCAGCGTGTCGGGGACGAAAAGGCAGCGCAAGACTTCGACTTCATTATAATCGGTGGAGGTACTACGTTTCGCTGTCCGACACTGACAAGTGACTCATGACCCCACCAGGGACGGCTGGTTGTGTTCTCGCCTCTCGTCTTTCAGAAAATCCGAACTTCCGTGTCCTCGTCCTCGAAGCAGGTGGAAGGCAAGCATATTATTGCCTTTACTATTGGTCTATTCACTTTTAGAGTTACAGTGGCAAAAGCCTTATTTTTACTCGCATACCTTCCGCCTTTACATTGTTGTTCCACACGAAACACATCTATGAGCTGTACACAGAGAAACAAGAATCTGCACATAACCGATCGGTTTATTGGCCCAGAGGTGATCCCTGTTCTCCACAGCTTGTCTATGAATCACTGACATGTACATGATAGGCAAGATGTTGGGAGGGTGTGAGTTTTGAAACTATCAGAGTTCTCCTTGAATCCCTCATAATTGTTACAACAGGCTCTTCTGTTAATGCCGAAATGTATGTTTGTGGATATTCCCACCCTCATCCGTCTAACCTTCGACTTGTAGGGCGCAATATGGTGCACCTGGTGATTTCGATGAATGGGCCAAAATAACAGGTGATGATTCTTGGGCATGGGTCAACTTTCAGCGGTAGGCTCTTTGCTCACTATCCAAAATCCATCCTAATTTTCGGCGACAATTTAGCTATTTTAGAAAGATTGAGAAATACGTCCCCAACCCAAAGTATTCCAAGGGTATTGACGCCGAAGCGAAAGGCTCTGATGGGCCAGTGAAAGTGGGATATTTTAGCCATCTGCACCCACAGTGTGAAGATTTTGTTACTTCCTGTACCGATGTGGAAATCCCTTTTAGTCCCGATTTCAACACTTCTAATGGTACCCGAGGTGTAAGCAGGGTGGGTCTTTATCTTATTTTCACTGTGAATGATCTATTAAACTACATGATTTGACGGTTCATGGAAATAGATCAGTGAGTGAATAGTTACTAGCGATGACTGAACCTACCATTGACTCTCTGATGTCTCATAGTGACCTATGTAGATGATAAAGGCGAACGGGTGTCATCAGAGTCAGCATATCTCACCAAGGAGGTTTTAGCTAGGTCAAACCTCGTGGTTGCCCTCCACGCCCAAGTTACAAAGATACTTTTTGATACCAAGGCCGATGGCGCTCCTCGTGCAATTGGGGTGGAGTTTGCGAGGTCAAAGAAAGGCCGTCAATATCGAGCTCATGCTCGGAAGGAAGTAATCTTGTCGTACGTGAGGCTTTCTATCCGACTCACTCATTCTGATCCGCGATTGGCGTAGGGCTGGTGCCATTCACTCACCACATGTAAGCATGCTCAAAACACAGTCAAAATGACCTACATCCAATGCCAAATTAGATCCTTCTATTGTCTGGTATCGGTGACAGCAATCATCTTAAAGACGTCAAGGTTGACGTCGTATACGATCTTCCTCCAGTCGGCTCTCGCCTTGTAGATCATCCCGTCATGGACCTTGCCTTGAAAGACAAACGCACCACTCCCAAATTCATCAGACCACACTCACCCATTGAGGTCTTCAAACTTTTCGGTGCTGCAGTCTTGTACCTCACAACCCGAACTGGCGCTCTCAGTACTAATGTAACTGCGATACTCCGGATTCCACTTCGAGACTCACCTGACATTGTCATCTAGGTAGCAGAGGCAGCCGCATTCGTTCGTTCTGATGATCCCAAACTTTTTCCTCCTGATGAATTTCCCGAGAAAATACATGATACAACGTCGGCAGAGGACAGTCCCGATCTGGAGTTATTCTCGACCATCTTTGGATATAAAGTTGGATATTGTTTTAACGTTATTGAATAAAAAAACTCACAAGATTCTTTATAGGATCACGGCCGTTATGTATATCCTGTTCATACAGTTGGGCTCCATGTTACTTTATTAAGGTTAGGTTACGCTCATTTAATAAAGTTCAATCCCGTTGACCTTTCTCCGGATAGGCCTGCTAGCACAGGCACACTTCGCCTGAAAACCAACAATCCTTGGGATGACCCCCTCATGGACCCAAGGTAATTTTCAGATCTCGCCCCAGACGTATGTTCACTGATAGGCAGCTCAATTCAGATACATGACAGAGCCGGAGGACGTCGAAAAACTTGTCAGAGGCGTTAGATTGCTCTTCAAGATATCAAAGGCTGAACCACTGGCTCTACGGGTAGACCATACCAACAGAGACCCGAACCTTGACCATGGTCTTGAAAAAAAGAGCAACGAAGAACTTGAGGAGATAATTAAAGAGCGCTTCTCTACTCTTTATCATCCAGCTGGCACTTGTCGGATGGCCCCCCGTCAGGATGGAGGAGTAGTGGACTCTGAGCTTCGTGTGTATGGTGTCCAAGGTCTGAGGGTCTGTGATGCCTCAACATACCCTATTATTGTATCTGGTCACACCGTAGGTCTCCTTTCTTTCCTCGAATACTTGGTTTTGACTCTATTACAGGCCGGAGCTGTATATGCAATGGCTGAGAAGTTGTCCGATATATTGAAGAACCAATACAGTCCCTCAGTCAAAGCGTGAGCCAGATGTGGTCGAGATACTGTAATCTTCAATGCCTTGATGTAAAGGTCTATCTATCTCTATATATAAGATTCATATCAATAGCTTTTTTGAAGGTGATTCAAACAATTTGGGAGAAGTTAGGTAACATAGAGAGCAAAACAGCAGAGATCAATAGTAAATTACAACATAGGTAGACGGCCGGCGCCTCTTCGAGAACACCTAATCAAGCTTGATCGGAGGCAATGTCGGGCTACCTGTGCCTCGCTTTGTCGAAGTCACGATCTGTGCTGGGGTGGCACGACCCGAAGTCAACGGCTTTGCCAGAGCAGGAGGGGGCGCTCCAATGAGCCTCGACACGGTATACGGGAGCTCGTAGCCAGAGTTTATGGCATGGTCGATATAACGTGCTAGCTCGAGATGAAGGGTGGGGTAGTATGTTGTTGACGCTTTCCGTGAAATCTGTAAAGAGACATGATCAGATAATGTTCATGATTGACAAAGGTAATACATACTAGGATGATACGTTCAAGACCAGACAGGAAGAGGTCCGTGTGGAAACGGTAGGCAGAATGATCGTGGTCCTTGGAAAGTTTGAGGTCTGCAGCCGCTTTTGAGATTGCATTTATGAGTTTCAGGTGGGTCGTCTATCATGATGTTAGTTTTCTAAGAACATTTTTGACATGAGTCACTGACCAGGTAGCCTATTGCCTCAAACTCGACACCACCAGTCATGCCGCCAGGCGCTCGCGGTTTTTCAACCTTGGCTTCATCGGTCTCAGGCAACATCCAGATTGTGTTGTTTGGATGACAAAACACCCAAAAGTAATCCCTACAGATATCGGAGAGCTCCTGGAGGTACGTCTTAAATATTCTGGGTAGATGCAGAGATTCGATGAAGGCATGAGGCGAGATTGGTGTGGCGGGTGATTCGGATGGTGGAGGTGCAGGAGTTAGCAGAAGTGCTCGCATGAGCGAAAACAGGTTCTTGTGAGGGGACGGGAGAGTGATGAGTTTGCTGGAGCTAGCGGGAGGTGTTTCAGACTCCCAAATTTCACGCCGAGCTCTTCCTGCGGAGGTAGAACTTTTCCCAAAGGATGGGAGTGCTGAAGCAGGGTAAAGCTCGAACAAAATAAGAAGCAGGTCAGCTATCAACTGGCGGGTAGCAACATCTCCTGGCTTCTTGTCGGAGTAAAGCAAGGAGACGAGTTGGACGAATGGTGTAGGACATGAGCTACGCAGCGCGAAACATCCGATTGACGATGTAGACAGAGCCTTGAAGCACCGCAATAGTTCATGAAGCACCTGATCGTCATGTTGTTCCTCTCTATTCAAGTTGAGTTCCTGGAAGTTCCTGACAGAAGGAATGGACTGACCTCCACTCAACCTCTAATATCTCGTTGAGTCTGGTCAACAGAGCGGAATATCCACCGAGTGATAAGAACTCTTGGGACCAGCTGCACATGACGTCAGTATTCTTGACTAGCGGGTAAAGCTAGCTATTCACGTTGCAGTTTCATTACGGAGTAACAATCGCAGCTTTTTAATGTCTTCAATGTCGAGCTGTATGCTTGATGTCCTAGATAGGATGCTGAAGAACTTGGTAGGCGTAAGGTTCTTCGTTGACGTGGGTTTCTCTTTGTTTGGCTGCTTGCCCGACGATGATAGGTCCAACGTAGATGATGAAGAAAGATTGACCTGGCTCCGAGAGAATATCCGTTGTGTGTCAAACGAGAGACCCCTTGAATGTGAGCTCGGCCTGCGTGGACTCTGTGAGCCATGTAAAGCAGAAACCGGGCCACCAGCATAGTGGGGGCGCGGGGGTTCGAGCATATCGTCATCGATGTAAGGTTTTGATTTTCTGGGTGAGTCGAGAGATTCTGTGCTATGTACTCGGCGCAGAGTCGCAGAACGAGGAGCGATCGGTAGATCGACCTCTTTCAGAGGGTTGACAGCCATTGTCTGAGACGACTTCAACATCGCTGCTTTAACGCTAGCATCCATTCCAATGAGTTTGGGTCGCAGTGTAATGGGAATTTGGAGATCGTCCTGTTGAAGACTTGTAAAAACTAGATGGGAACTACTTTGAAGGCAGACATACCAGAAGTCGATCGAATGCCTGATTCATGGCAGGACCTTCAATAGGTTGCTCTTGAGTTTCTTTGACCTTTTTGGTTTCCGCCCGCTTCTTCTTCTCAATTCCTTGATTCTGTCCTTTCGTCGGTACCTTCGAGGTCTTCGGGTCAGGAACCGGCGCGGGCATATTCTCTTTGCCATGATAGTCTCCCAACGGAGTAACCATAGTAAATTCTGAGGAAGATATTCGCTTCGACGATGGAAGGATCCCCTTGAACATGGTGGGGTGGATGCGTTAAGTTGATGAACTTAAGACGAAAGTTGAACCACCCTTCGCCCAAAATGGCTTGGTGTGTTATTGCACAAGTGCGCGCGTTGGTCACGTGACCGCTGACACTCCGAGACCCTGAGCCCGGTTCTATGCAGGGCATTGCAGGCGTCTCAAAGTCATTACTTAGAAGGACGATGATTTGGCATGAATGCAAAGATTTGTTATATGAAGATTCGTCACTAGAAACTATAAATATCGTCTGACACAGTCCATCGGACTCGGAACTGAGGATGTACATGGTAAGTACGTGATAGTCCAACAAGTGTCCTCATAAATAGATAGAAATGTCCCGCAAAAGGTGTTTTCGTATAAATTGAATGGTATACAACAATCTAAGGAGATTGGCATGTGGGTATCGTG
The DNA here is from genome assembly GCA_017657335.1 of Termitomyces titanicus. Taxonomy (NCBI): domain Eukaryota; kingdom Fungi; phylum Basidiomycota; class Agaricomycetes; order Agaricales; family Lyophyllaceae; genus Termitomyces; species Termitomyces titanicus. Next base: position 60,398 of record JAGGAX010025021.1, on the reverse strand, counting down.
ATGTGCTTGAGAGTACGGCTAACAGGGAAAATCAGTATACTTAAAGTAATGATGTGATTTACATTTGGTCTTACTTGGCTGTGAATAAACCCCACCATCCCTGAGTACCAAAGTAAGCTTAGACTTGCCTAATAACATGTGTTCCAGAAAACATACCTCAACACCTCCGAATTCGGCATCCTGAAAGATGAATGAGTAAAGTATTGATAGTCCCAACCACAGCATCATACCTTCCAAGGCTCGTCAAAGTACTCAAAGAAGAAATAACCAGTGCCGTTGGCGTTCGCTTGGCAGACAAAGTTATCCAAGAAAGTTTGCAATCCTGCTTCCGATGCTGTTCCAGGACCATTACTGGCATTGCCCGCGTCCGAAGATTTCTGTGTAATTCGTGAGCGACAGCAGAGATCGTGTGAGAGATGCTTGTTACCGTTGGCCAACCTTGAGTAGTCGTTCAGCATTTAATTCAACATATTAGTGGATTCCACCGTACCCGTTTCAGCGATATACATCTTTGGGTCGTTCGGAAGCGCCGTCGCCGCGCTGATATCAGTATTTTGAAAGAACGAGGCTGTCCAATCAGCAGCGTCTTCTGCACTAACATTCGCAAACCACGGATGCACATTGGCCATCTGCCAAGAACAATTTAGACTGAGTCTGGAACTCTTAGAAAAGGATCCCTCACTCCATAATCGACCGCTCCAAGAACTTTAGTGTTGAAATAGCTGCCTGCGTCGGCCGTACCGACAGGAAGTGATACTCCCATTGCCGAGAGCGTCTCTCTGGTATCCTGGATGTTAGCAATGAGTATGGCAGCCCCAGTGTCACCGACAGGGCTGTTTGGTGATGTTTGAGCTCCTCCATTGGCAGTTAGATAACTACATTGTGGTAAGCCATTGAATAATCATTGACGATGGAAAAACACACTTTAACATAAACTCATTGCCGACTGTAATGCCACCGATGTGGTCCGTGCCATATGTCTGGATCGCACTCTTTATCAGATCGCGTTGGCGTGTATAGGCTGCACCGTTGTCGGTAGGGACGTTGTAATTCCCCAACCAGACCGTCATGTTGACTTTCGTTTGCTTGATGGCCTCAAGCTAGAACTCTTCTAGTGATAGCGTGATAAAATGGAGCACGAAGCTACTTACGACAAGAGCCGATTGGTTACAGTCAGCTCCATACAACCGAATACGCTTCGGCGCCACATAAGCTTGATAGCTAAGATTGACTATTGAACAAAAATAACGTACAGTGGTTAGTTGAGACATCAACTAGAAGACAAATCAGCATGTCAAGCAGCTCCACAAACTGAATCAGACAGACCTGAATATCCGTAATAACATTCGCTGCAAGAGACATTAATCTTACACAGACCGGGTAAAACAAACACGCACTGAGGTTATTTCCGCAGTCAGGGAGCTGTGAACCCTCCGGGGTATATGCGATTCCATAAAATGACTGGTGAAGGGCTGGATCTGTGACAAAGGTACTCGGATCGTTGGGGTCCGTCTGTTTCACCGTTGGCGAGCCACTCGAAGAACTTGATGAAGACTTGTGCTTTGAAACGAGCACGCCAACAACGACACCGACTACAATCAGAATGACCAGTACTGTAAGTGACCCGATGACCTGCAAGCAGAAATAAGCACGACCTCAAAAGAAAATGTATGGCACTCCACGTACGATAATCTTCGAGCGCCTCTTTGTGGCCTCACCACGCTCTATCCAATCTCCGGGTTTGTAGCTCTGATTAGCATAAGGTACTCTGTTCACATCCGCCATGGAGTTCGTGGCAGCCTGTGAGTACATTGCATTTCCGTGAGAGGCCGAAGCACCTGGAGCCGTCATGGGTATATCGTGCGTCGAGTCAAAAGGGTTTTGGGAAGGGTAAGACTGGTGCACATATAACGTTGTCAGCAGTGACAGTCAGAATTTTGGTTAACAAAGCACTGCCAACCTGAGAAGGGCCGTCATCGCGGTAGGCAAAGTCGGACGAATCTTGCGGGCGATCCCGATAGTAGGCCATAACGGAGTCAGCAAGGTGTGTTGAGAGAAGAAATCAACTTGGCGAAGCGCAGTCATCCCTATTATAGCTATTGCATCAGACATGTTGCCAAAATACCAGAAATAGATGATGATCCAAATTTAGACAACTCTCATCCATGTTTGGAAAGTTCAAAGCAGTTCTCTTTGTGATACAATATATACGGACAGATCTGAATATAGGCATGTTGTATGTTATAGATAAAGAATCCAGGGTAAACACATAGTCCGGGGTATCATCCAGCCAGAACACAAAGCAAATCAGAGACAACCAACCTACACACGGCATCTAGTTTCAGGAGCTGTGTCCGTCTCGAGGCAGAGACGTCGGTTGTGATACAGATACACGCTTTTGCTTCCGGAGCACTCGGGGGAGGTCTTGACCATCTGGGCCTCTTCTTCGTACTGGCAGCGTACGGCTTCGCTTTATGCTATCGCAAGGATTTTGCCGATCCAATTCCTCTGGAACAGGCGACATTGGTGACACGCTACTGTCACTGATTACCCCGGGTTCTTCTGATGACAAGAATATCGATGTGGGAGGTAAAGAATGGGAGGTCGGGGGTTACTTACCTCTACTTGATGTTGTCGTTCGCCGCCGTGACATTGGCCTTACCCGATTGACAAGCCTCCAGCCACCAGATCCAGTATTTGATGATTCTTCATCCGAATTCGGAACATCCTCTGTGTCTTGAGTTTGAGGTTTTGACGATTTCACCGCACCGTTTGGAGGTGAGGGGATGTCCAACATGAAGTGGTCTTGATGTGCAATCAGGAACTCCAGTACACTTTGGCTGAGCTCAAACTCTTGGGGTGACATTTCGTGGTTTGGATGTGATATCAGACCTGGTCGGAATATTACGGCGAGATCTGAAAAACATTTCAAGAGGCAGTAACATGGGAATACAAGGGATAAGACAAACTGCTCGCTGTCATAAGGTTCTTATCAGATTTGCGCGCAAAAACTGAGAGAAGATCTAGGACATATAGCAGGAGATGTTGGTTTGGTCGTGGCATCTGTTTGATGAAGCGTTGATACGTTGCAATGACATTGTTCTCATTGTAATCTGGTCGTGCTATTTCAAACGTGAGCTCCATAAAATCGTTGTAACGAGTAATGCGTACCCAAGGCATCACGGAACTAGATACGCATAAGCGGCAGAAAAATAAAGGGAGGAAGATGCACGCACACTATGATACATGTCGTGAGGTATGACCGGTTCCTTTGTAACCTTCTGTTAACAGGAAGAGTCATGTATAGCTTAACAGACTCACAGGCATATGTGTGAGGTACCGCCGGAAGACACTAGCGACGTCATGTGTAGTATATGTCTCCAATGCCCAGTTCAGTTTCCTACCGAACTAGCAAAGAGGGGATTGACAGTTGAACTTACGATGAGAGTTAAAGGACGCACCTCTGGAGGTCTTTCGAATGTGGCCTGTAGATCGCGCATTCGTCGACTGGAGCCGTTGACACGAAACGTGCCTGGGACTTCAGTTGCTGTAATGATCCTTAGTCCGGGAGTTCATCGGGTTCATTCAAACTGACCATTGCGTTTGAGGTACAGGCCGCTAACCGCCGTAAATATTAATGTCAATTTGCACGTCGAGGCAGTAACAGAGTAGCACGTACCATTTGGCAACGACCACTGGAACACTTCCCCATACATAAAGATCACCCTTGGTACTAGCTGTCGATATTTGCACACTCGCGTGCTTGAGACTCTCTTTCAATGGCACACCAAACACAGGACCGTCCCGAATAGCGTCATCTAATCGGCAATTGAGCCCTCTGTCTTACGGCGAAACTTATGGCGTGTCTCGCACCTGGCCTCCACTCAGCCTCTTTCTTGACCTTCTGAGCGAAGCTGAGGTTGTTTAACCATGTCTTCAAGCTAGGCTTGGGTGTTGATGAGGCGGTGGGTTCCATGGAATCCGAGTGGGACCTGCTGCGCTTCTGTTCGTTGGCACCTGAGGAAGGTTTTGGGGATGCACGGAAGAAAGGGAATGTGTGCTTCGTTGAATGGCTTGCCAGCACGATGGAGAGAATAGAAGGAATTGTAGGTGAAGGCTGAGATGACAAGGATTCCGTTGGGTTAACCTCTCCGATCCACATGACGTGCAAGAATAGCGCACAGCCACAAAGGTCCGTTTGCAACACCACTGGCAGTGTACAACAGGGTTTTGCTCCTGCGTTTTGTTCTACATCAACATAGACGCATTAGACGAGTTGTCTTTTCCATTTCGATGCGCCAAGCCCGGAGTATAGGCTATTGTACGTGTGAAGCACAACGCACATGGTCTGTATTATGTCTTCTTCGACAGATTTCTTCTCAGGTCGACATTTGGCAACATAGGAAACCTCACCAGTACTCACCAGAATCACATGGCCTTGGTGTCTGTGTTGGGTGAATAAAGGCGAATAAACGCATCATCAGCTGATGGTTGGTGCCTGTAATTCTTCACATTGAGATGTATAATAACTGAAATGGGTAGCGGCTGACTCCCGTTGCCCGACCATTATGGCTGTTTCGGATCTCTCACTTCTGAAATTCCTCATCGACAGAATCAAGCTAACGCCGCGTGCTCATCTGCTTCTCGGTTCTGGAGGATTTGTTGCATTTGTTATCGTTCTTCGTTTCATCTATAACAGGAAAGGAAAACAAGGCCCGAACTACGTGTCCGATCTTGCTCACATCGGAGCTGGGCAGTACGATGTGATAGTCGTCGGAGGAGGTACGATTACTGGTTTTCGCAAGTTGTCTCGTCTAAACTTGGCTATAGGAACAGCCGGATGTGCTCTAGCAGCAAGGTTAAGTGAAGACCCCACGATCAAAGTACTTTTGTTGGAGGCCGGTGAGAGGTAAGTACAGTGCATGCTTCTTCCTACGTTCTTTGCAAAATGACGCACGTTACTCAGTGGCACTGCTTTGAAGCAGAGTCGAACTCCCGCTCTATTTGGCAAACTACTATTCAATACGAAGCATGTCCTCCCTTTCCGAACAGAACCTCAATTACATGCCAATGGTCGAACACAGTTCTGGCCCCGAGGTAACGTTATCCCTTTATGTACGTTCTAGTTGTTTACTCTCCGTGCAACCTGCAGCAAAGCTATTGGGTGGATGTACGCTTTTTTTTATTTCTGCTCTTACATTGTCTTGACCCCTCTCGAAGGTTCTTCCATCAATGCCCAAATGTATGCCTTTTTTCTCCTTGTAACTATCTTAACTAGAACCTGCCATCATGATACAGGGCTCAATATGGGGCGTCCGAAGATTTCGATCAATGGGCAGAATTGATGAACGACGATTCGTGGTCGTGGAAGAACTTCTCCCAGTATGCACTAATCTCATTGCATTTTGGTGCTCAAATCCGTTTATGACAGCGTGTAGATATTTCACGAAGTTTGAAAAATACCAACCTCATCCCGACTACTCTCTCGTCAATACAGCCATCCGCGGATCCTCGGGCCCTATTCGAATCGGATACTTCAACACGGTCTCAGAGGCTTCAAAAGCCTTCATCAAGGCTTGTACCAGCATTGGTATTCCTTTTACCCCAGATTTCAATGTCTCCAGTGGCACTTTGGGAGTGAGCCGGGTGAGTCAGTCCTGCAAGATCTCTATATCGATCTGAATGTTGTTTCAAGATCAGTGAGCCGTACTTTTTCGCTGACTATCTTGGTTTTTTTACCCGTTATTTTTTTAAGTGACCTACATCGACGAGAAGAGACAACGAGTATCATCGGAGTCTGGCTATCTCACTAAAGATGTTTTAGCCCGTAAGAACCTTACGATTGCAGTCAATACACAAGTGACGCGGGTGATCATCAAGACTGACAATGGAGAGAAGCGTGCACTGGGTGTTCAGGTTGCAAATTCACCCACTGGAACACGTTACCGTGTCTTGGCGCGTAAAGAGGTCATTATCTGGTGAGTGTGCAGAGACAAGTGCGCTGTCACGCTCTTCATCTCTTTCATTCCAGTGGCGGTGCAGTGCAATCTCCACAGGTCGGTTACATCATAATTCGTTCTTCCACCTTACTCAAGTGGTACTACGCTCTAGCTCCTCAAGTTGTCTGGCATCGGACCTGCTGAGGAACTCAGATCTCACGGCATTTCAGTTGTACATGACCTTCCTGGTGTCGGCTCTAACCTCGTTGATCATCCTGTGGTTGACCTTTACTTCAAAGACATGCACGATCGTTCCTTGAAGTACTTCCGCCCTCAAAGCTTCCTTGATGCATTCAAAATTCTTTCTGCATTTATACAGTATTACTTGCTTGGTATTGGAGGTCCTCTGGCAACTAACGTGAGGATTCAATATATTTTGGTCGCTCGTTTTACCAAGGCTCGAACAGTTTGGCGAATCCGCTGCTTTTGTTCGATCAGACGATCCGATTCTCTTCCCTAAAGAGCAATACCCAGATACTCTCTTGGACAGCACTTCTGGTCCAGGGGCACCTGACCTCGAAATGTTCTCGACTCCACTCGCCTACAAGGTAATGATTGTAGCTCCTTCATGCAGTTTTCCATCGCTGATGTCATTGTTATCTCAGGAGCACGGCAGAATTGGCTTTGATGTTCATACATTCGCGCTTCATGTATATCTGGTTAGGTACGAACTTTGAAGTACAGTCTTCCATTTGGTACTGAATTGTATCGAAACTAGGCCGTTGAGCACGGGTTCTGTCCTTCTTCGTTCGTCCGACCCATTTGATTTTCCCATTGTCAATCCCAAGTAGGTCGACCCTTACCTGTTTCCAAGTCAATACTTTGACCAGTCTTCCCAGCTACCTGAAGGCACCAGAAGATGCCGCAAAGCTGATGCGTGGAGTTCGCCTTTTGCTCAGGATTGCTCAGACCGAGCCACTCGCAAGTCAACTCGATCAGGACTTCCGTCGCCCCGATCTTGATCATGAAACACATTTAAAGTCAGACGAAGAGATGTTGGAACTTGTTAAAGACCGTGTAGAGACCGTTTATCATCCGACGTCTACGTGCCGGATGGCTCCGCAGGAGATGAATGGCGTCGTTGACTCTCAGCTACGGGTATACGGCATTCAGGGACTGAGGGTCTGTGATGCATCAGTTTATCCTTGGATTATTTCTGGGCATACAGTGAGTTTAAGCTTTTACGTAATCATTCCTGTTCGTTGAGCCGGCGTCACAGGCCGGTGCATGCTATGCTATGGCGGAGAAACTAGCGGACATGTTGAAGAAATCTATGCATGGGAAATAAGGAGAATTTGATAAGTGGGAATGCAGGACAGACTAATTGCCCTGTAACTCTGTAGCGGAAGTGTCGACCGGCGTCGACAGAACCTTTGCTTACTACGTACATACAATGTGTGATATTTCGAAGCTTCAGGTATCGACACTGGTAGTATCAGAACAGAACCCTTGCTTACTACGTCCATACGATATTTCGAAGCTTAAGGCATCGGAGGACTGAGGTGCCGATTCCTTCCCTAAATCGAGGCCTCCTACCTAACCCCCATTATGATTCCCTTCCTTCCTAAGGTCAGTAAAGGACAGGACGGGGAGCCTACCCCTAGGAATAAATCCTACGGAGGGCGGAAATCATTCCTACCTAACGGAATAATAACATAAGAGAGGGTAGATTCAATAGAGGAGAGGGCCCCTTCTCGCTTTCGAATCGACACTGATACATAGTATCAGAACATCGAGTTATTTCAAGTACAATGTTCAACATACGTGTTGTAGCAGCACTACTAATACCATCACGGTTGCCCCAGCCTTTTCAGAGGGACTGATCACCTTACCGTTTGCTCTCTAGTTTAGCGCATTGATAACACTCGACGCGCTACTCCTTTTTAACTTTCTCCAATCATTCTTCCGTCCTTCAATTTCAGTAATAACCTGGAGGAACGTCTAGGGATGTTACACCACCCATCGAGCAACCATCTGAGGAAGAACAACAAATCCTTGAAGGACTTGAGCACATTGCCGACAAAGTTCATCGAGGTCGAATCTCAAAGTTGACGCTCCTATATATTATAATTAGTAAGATATCGAGTTCGGATGAGAAATTCGGGCGAGGTTCCGTCACAAGCTTCATCACCCTGTTCATAACGACACCGAATCTAAAGAGAAGGAACGAGATAAGAGACTAGAGCAGAGCATCGAGAAGACTTGATGATTTGCTATGCTAACCTTTACACCACCAATGATCGATGCGCCGTTATACTAGCAACTTGGTAAAGTAGCTTCATAATCCGTGAATTGCGAGACCGAGAGTGACACAAGCAGTTTACTTTGCGCTTTCCAAAGAATCATCATGACACTAGCTATAGGCCACTGCCAACAGCAATTTCCTTCTTCGGAATGTTTCCATTTTGGGTCCGACGTGTCTCACTTCGTCATCGAAAAGACTCGCCCAAAAAGGGAATTTATTAAAACCACCTTTCAGAAAGAAGTGACAAAAGTGTCATTATTTTCGAGAGGCGCTCCAAGATGTCTGGACGGAAAAAGTCATCGACGACGCGTCTTCCTCAGACGCTAAAAGAAGAACTTGAGGGAGTTTCTGGTGCGTAAATTGGTAAACTGTCTAGATGCAATTTAACCCAATCTCAGGTCATGATCATCCTCGGTCAAGATATTCCTCTAGACCAAAGATCTCTCGCAAAGAGGCACGCAAGGAGCAGCGCCAGAATCGCAAAAAGAACAAAGCAGATTACTTCTATGCTGGCAACGCATACAACAAACGACGCGCTGGATCAGAAGAGTATGACGAGCTGCCTCAACGAAAAAAGGCAAAACTTGATCAACCTGATGTTGTGCCGAGACCTACGCTCGAAACCAAACCACTAAAAGTGAAAACGAAGAAGCTAATCGAAAAGGTGGCGCCCAAGCCTGTTTCTCCTCGAATACCAGATCAAAAGAGGGACGAGGAGGACGCATATATTGCATACCTTGAGGCGAAACTCGGTTATACCAAAGGTGCTAAACAGAAAAAGCCCACAGAAAATGACGGTTTAGATGGCAAGTTGTGTGTTATACAAGGTGTGTTCCCTGCTGACTTGCCGCTCCAGACCTATTGGATTTTGCGGATACCCTTGTTGATTTTCAGGTATGTATATCTTGTAGTCAAATTGTCCCTTGTTGACCTCTACAAGGACAAAGAACTGGGTGCCCTCAAGGACGGCGACGCGGACAATGAGCTTGTCGACGCGTTGGATGAAGATACGGATGACGAAGACTTGGAATCTTTGAGCAGCGCGCCAGAGGATTCGGATTATGACAACGATGAATGGCATGGGCTAGACGGGACTGTAGAAGAAGAGGATGAAGAAGTATCAACGCCTCCAGAATCCTCCCCTGCAGTGCCAGAAAACAGTCAGTCCAGTTCTAATGAGATACAATATACTCATCGCCCCTTTCCAGCAACCCGTTATGTTCCTCCTCATCTGAGGAACAGAGATCATACGAATGAGAAGTCTTCTGAATCAATGAGCAGACTTTCTAGGCAACTCAAAGGTCTTCTCAACCGGTAGGCGACTTGATTATCACCCATGGTCTCCATTTATACTCCTTCAGTATGAGCGAACAAAATATGGGTTCCATCTTGAACAGCATAGAAGGAATATATCGGGACAACCGGCGCAACGGTAATATTCTGACTAGTAAATAATTTTCTTGACTGCTTATATTGGATCCAGATGTTACAAAGAGCCTGACATCCTTAGTCATTGATGGAATTTCCTCACATTCATCCTTGCTGGATTCATATGTCGTTCTCTATGCTGCATTTGTCTCTAGTTTGCACAAGGTTATTGGCATCGAATTCGGTAAGGTTGTCTGTTGATACCGTGTCTACTCAAATTGACCCAGTTGCAGCGGCCTACTTTGTCCAGAATGTGGTCTCTTCCTATGAACGCTACTTTGCCACATTACAAACTGCTACAGGAGAAGACGGTGGAAAGGAGTGCTCTAATCTGATCGTTCTTATTTCCGAACTTTACAACTTTCAGGTCATATCTTCCGTCCTGGTCTTTGACGTTATTCGTGGACTGTTGGATCCTGGGTTAAGCGAGTTTGTTGTAGAACTCCTTCTCAAAATTGTTCGGAGTATGCACTGAAACACTCTGTTGTCGCGTAATAGCCTACTAACTGGCATTAACATAGATTCAGGCCAACAACTACGGCAAGACGATCCTTCGGCACTCAAAGACATCATTCAAATTGTTCAAAATAAAGTCTTGGACACAGAGGGCACCCTGAGGTGTGGACCCTAATGTCTTCTTAGAGATTACAACTCGAACTTCGCATGACAGCTCTAGGACTCGTTTCATGATTGAAACACTTACTCACCTCAAGAATAATAAGTCTAAGCGGAATGTCACCCAGAACCAAGGAGCAGATTCTATCGAACGAATGAAAAAATTCCTTGCAGGGTTAAGCAAAAAACGAACTGGCAAGTTGCGATCCCTGTGCGTTAAATTATTAATAACACACTGTAGTCCTTGCACACGAACCTCTACGACTTTCACTTGAAGACCTACATAACGCCGAGACGAAAGGAAAGTGGTGGCTCGTCGGCGCTGCTTGGGGTGGCGACCCTCTTGTCGATCGCCAAGCTGAGATCAAAGCTTCCAAGGTAGTGGAGGTTGCAGATCCAGCTGAAGACCTTGTGAAGCTAGCACGTAGGCAAGGAATGAATACTGACATTCGTCGAGGTATCTTCGTGGTTCTCATGAGTAGCGAGGTCAGTTCGTGTAGTTTTGCGATCTTGCTTTTACTAAACGAGCTTTACACCAGGACTATGTTGATGCCTGTGAGAGGCTGTCGCAGCTTAATCTTACCGAAGTCCAACAGCGTGAAATTGTACGAGTCTTACTGCATTGTTGTGGGAATGTAAAATTGCCTCTTGTCGTCTCTTCTCGGATGGGCTGATCTCTTGATAGGAAAAAACGTACAATCCCTACTATACATTGGTCTGTCAGCAGTTATGTCGCATGTCGCACTCGTACAAGATCACTCTACAATTTTCTTTATGGGATTTTTTACGCGATCTTGGAGAGACTTCGGTTGGCGGAACCGAGCTCATCAAGAATCTCAAAGATGACGATGGGTTTGATTCCAAAAATATATCACCCACGAGGATGCGTAACGTTGCCCGAGCATATGGGTGGTGGATAGCAAAAGACTCTGTCACTATTTCTATCCTCAAGGTAATGGTCCGTCCGATCGTTCTTCCATCATTGACTGTTGTTTCTTAGCCTGTTGACTTCACCTCTTTGAGGAAGACGACAGCGGAATTTCTTCGAGAAATGCTACTTCAGATCTTTATCTGCAGTCAAAGAACAACGCCTTCGCTTGCCTCGAACTCTAAAGATATTCCCACGACACGAAACCGTAGCGCCATTGAAGACATCTTCATTAAAGCTACACGGATCCAAACTCTTGCCATGGGTCTGGTGTATTTCTTATCTGAGGCTTTCCGCGACCTTCCGAAGGATGGGGAGGAAATGGAAAACTTCATTAAGTGGGCCGTTGGACTGGCTCAGGACACACTTAAGACGGGAGTTGACATAGTACCGACCCTTTAGTGAGGTCTTTCTGTCTTTCGTATATATTTTCTCGACGAGTCCTTAGCACTTAGGTTGGACTCGGAAGCCTATCTTTGCCGTGCATCAAGAGGCAACGTTTTTGACTTGACGAGTGTTGTTCGTGTCATGTGTATGTGTAATCTCTTTTGCTACTTCAACTTCGTTTCTGGTCAGATGGGCCGGCCGATGAGAGAAATTGACTTGACCACCAATGGCATCACGACAGTCCGATCTTTTGAAATGCAACACTCGCAAAGATGCTTCCTTTCTTTCCACCAAATTCGAACGTTGGATGTTCTATTCGAGAGCTGCTGTACATGAACATTTGCATACGAAACCCAAGCCAGAGGCACATACTGATACATCAGACGCGTCTCGCTAGTTGAGAAGATGGTCTGCAGTTCCTCCTCTGTAAAATTGCAGGCTACGTGCTGTGATGAGCTCGTGTTCGCAAAATATTGAAATAACATACAAGTGATCAGGAAACATCCTCCAGGCTTGAGAATTTCAGCGATACGTCCAGGATATTTCGCTGCCGGTGATTTGCCATTCTCATCTTTAGCACCAAGTGCAATCGCGTCAAATGTTCCTTTGTCCAAGACGAGATCCCAAACACCTTCTGGGCTGGATTTCATAAGGGGCAAAAGCGGGGGGTTTACCTGGAGGAAATCGGATGCGCTGAAGGTCACATCCTTTCCGCGTTTGGCGGCTATCGCTGTTGCAAGCTTGACGGCACCAGGACTGTAGTCTATACCAGATAGATGGGAGGTGGCGTAGCCAGCATCTGCTAGTGCCAAAAGTAAAGTCCCGTTTCCGCTTCCAATCTCCACCGTCAAAGGCATCGACGATGAGGGGACATTTTCAACTGCCCAGTCGACCATCCTTTCAACGCTCTCTTCACCAAACCTGTTGTCATTAGTAATGGTCGGAGTGTATGTTGAAAAGTCCCACCAGATCTCCCCTTCATCGCCGATCTCCTCGAAGTTATCTAGCTCATCGGCATAAACATTGTCCCAGCTGTCCATGTGCCCAATTTAACATTAAGATCGAGAAAACACAATGTTATGAGGCGTACTGTTCTTTGGTCCCGAGCTTCGAAGGCTGTAGCGAGTCCGCCATCATCAAGATGATTCTGGCTTAGTCATCTACCGGTCCTCAAATCCACCACTGGAAAGGCAACGTCTGGAGCGCACGCGAGTCCGTCGACGGATGAAACAAGAAGATGTAGACGAAAAGGATTCCCCCAGAGGTACACGATTGGGTCAAAGAAAAACCGAACTGCAAGTGCGAAGGGCGACTTTCCATGCATAAACAAAAGATTACGACGAAATAACGAACGTCAAACTAGGAGTGGGACAACAATGCATGCAATGTGAGGATTATATGTGATTAGTGATGTAGTACATAATGATACAACGGTAACGCAGACTGAGGAAGCGTTATTTCAATCTATAATTTCCAGAAATGCACGGGACGGGCTCACCAGACGATATTTAGCGACCTCGCCCTCCGTCAGTCTTATCCAGAAGATCCTTGGCCTCGTTAATTTTACTTGCTAGATATGGTGAACCGCCTCGATCTGGATGGTTGGCAAGCATGATGTGCCGGTGGGCATCCTTGAGTTTATTTCGCAACTGGGGACCATCCCTAACGATGAACATAGATATCGTCAGATACAGTACTACAGGGAAGAGGGAAACTCACTTGAGCCCAAGAATAGCGAGAGCTTCCTTTCTATCCATCTTTGCTCGGAACCCTCCTTTCACCCATTGTTCTGCTGCACCTCTCCCAAGGAAAAGCCCTTGCTTTATGAAAGACCGGCCAAGTATTGCTGCGGCTACAGCACTGACACCAAGGATAACGGGGGTGGCCATGTCGTTTTGCGCTCGACCAGTGCAAGGGGCTTGAAAAGTTATTCACCCACGTGACATGGCAATCATTGAATCAATTAAACTTTAATTTTGACCACCCACGATTACTATGACGGCGTGCTTATGAAACACTGACTGGCCTCAATAATACTGAGCTTGGTCCACTCAGTGCAATAGGAATCACAAGTGCTATTTTTTATGGGAAGGAAAGTCCATATGCAAGCCTTGGCCAAGGCGTATCATGGCTTTCGTCAGTCAGGACTCAGAACGTGCGCAAATGTCGTCCAAGTTGGGGATTTTCTTAATGTGATCCACGCTTCTTGAATCACAGCTGCGGCAGGCCCATGATGTGCGTTTTGTTCTCGGGTTCACCTCGAGGCTTCCTTTGAACCATACTCTCACCATGGAGGTTGTACCAAACATCTTCAAGACACGACATGCCCCCTTCACCCTGGAGGTCTATGACGAGAATGTTATCACAGAAAGCATACTTGACAACTTTCTCCAGTCTACTTTTGGAAACGTTTTAGGACTGGCACCAACCTATGGCCCCAAATGTGCTCTGACGACGCTTGTCATATTCAATGGTCACAAAGCTCTCTTGATACGTTTCACTAAATCCAGGGCTAGGAAGACCAAACGTGGAACTGGGACCCCTGCGCTTGGCCGCACCCTCCTTCAACCACTCTTATTATCGCAACATAGGAAACTGGCTTTGAAGATGGATAGATTGGCAGTTGCCTTATATCAGGACATGGGTTTGTATATTGCGCATGGAATTGATCTTTTGTCGACGGCGAAGGACAGCCGCCACTCTTTCAGCGCCTTCATGTCTGCCTTGGGTGGTGAAGTCATGTTGCACAAGGCAAAAGTTTTTGAGTTATTTACACAGGAGGAGAAAGACAACTCCAATCTCCATTATGCCGCTTTACGGGCATGGGCCGCGTATCAGGCCGCATTTTTGGAAATAACTTCCAGACTTCTTGTCAACTTGTTCGAAGTCAATACCAAGGCATTGGATACGAAAGTAAGTGCCGTGTACATATAATGTGTTCACTAATCACGAGTTTTGACCAGCATCTCGCGGTCATCGCGAAGGTTATTCGAGATGCTGATCGTATCATCGTACTCAAGCCTACCCGACAAAAAAATGAGATCGAAAAAAATTATAGCCACAAACAAGGGAAACTTGAAGTCAGGTCTAGCCGTTTCAAGACCAGGTTGATGCATCATGCAGACCAGGTGTGTTGCCCTGCATTCTACAGTTCGCCGTCGACATAGACCCTCTTCTAGACAATAGAAATCCACACGACCAGCGACAAAGCCATCTCTGCGAAAGTCACCAGAGTCACGGGGCGCGCTGCTTCTCTCAATCTGCATAATCACTTGTATGGTGAGATCCGATCGGTGACGACGGTGGGTAGAGAGGCGCTCACGCAGGCTGAGGAAATCCGTGACCGAATTGCCTTGGGAGTCTTGACTCGATCGAATGATATCATGCAATATCCATTCGTTCAACGTATCTGGCTCCCATCGAAGAAGGTCTTATGGGCCAAAACACCCTCGTGCTTTCTCCCCGTACCCATTAACTTTTCAGGAAGAACATTGAACCCCTCTCAAGCTAAAGCTGTTAATGCCATCCTCTCTAACAAAGATGCGCATCGTATCACTCTTATCCATGGCCCTCCAGGAACAGGGAAAACCACCGTTATTGCGGCGGCAATCACGAGCATCATCTCTTCTGCTGACTCTGAGCGTACAGTTTGGGTTGTAGCGCAGTCAAATGTCGCAGTCAAGAACGTTGCGGAGAAGCTGGCTGATGTAGATTTTTTTGATTTCAAGATCCTCGTTTCCAAGGAATTTCATTTCGATTGGTTAGTCTACTGCTCTGGGTCGAGGGCTCAAGCTGATTGACATTCACAGGCATGAGCATCTTTACGCCAAAATTAATGCGAATCTTATACGTTCGGATGAGTTTTCTGAGGATGTGGTTGGGACTGAGCGACTTTTACTTGGTTCCCGAGTCATACTCTGTACATTGAGTATGTTATCGCATGACAAGTTGACATCATTCGCCCAGATTGTCCCTCCAAAAACCATCATTGTCGATGAAGCCAGTCAGATAGAGGTCGGGGACTATCTACCTCCACTGCAACGCTTCAAAACCACGTTGCGCAAGCTGGTTCTCATCGGCGACGATAAGCAACGTGAGTGTTTAAATTCTTCTGATGAATCAAACGTTTTTGAGCACAAATACTTCTGTAGTTGCGCCATATGGGCAAGGCGAGATCCCGGAACTTCGAAGCATCTTTGAAATGTCACATCTGCGCAACGGTGCCATTCTGCTTGATACACAGTGTTCGGACTTCTGCGCTATCCGCAACAGTAGTGTCAATTAATACCCTTGTCCTCACAGATCGTATGCCCACACCAATCGGCAACTTCATTTCCAAGGAGGTTTACAGCGGCCGCTTGAAAAGCATACATGCCATCGAGGCATGGCTGAGTTGTTCTTTCATCGATGTAGCAACAGGACGAGAAGAGAAGTGTGGCAACAGCTGGGTGGTAAAATTCTGATTTCATGATATATCAGCCATTGTTTACTCACTTGTCTTACCACAGAACTTACGCGAGGTTGCCATTGCGATCAACGTCGCAGCGATATTGTATTCCTTGGGAAAATCGTTCAGGATAATAACTCCCTACGATGCGCAACGCTCTAGACTGGAGGATGCTTTGAAAGGAACCAGAATTCCTTGGGCGGACACATGCTTCAACGTCGATTCCTTCCAAGGTTTGTCTATTCTCCAATGATCTTCTCTTTATTCTCAGTTCCCTTTCCTTCTAGGTAATGAGGGGGACTACATTATCCTTTCCGTTGTCCGTTCCGAGAAAATTGGCTTTATGAAGGATACTCGCCGCACCAACGTCATGTTGACTCGTTGCAAGAGAAATCTGATTATCTTGACAAATCGGCGTTTCATCGAAGGGGCAGCATCGTCTACCCTCATTGGTAATCTCGCCAAGGCGTGTGGGCGTTGTTGGATTGAGACGCAATCTGTAGTTAATGGCGCGTTCCGTGTCTATACTTGAAGCTCTCTTTTTGTGATGGGAATCTTTTTTATTTGTACCGCATACGCTCGTTTTGATGACCAATTTCAGCGATTGGACCATGCCGGTAATATACTACTACTACCAAGCATTTCGCTCCATTTAGCGTCTTTAAGCTTCAGCATCATTATGTGTGACAACCCTCGTGGCTAGTGATATCAATCGATCAAAACTCTTTACGCGTCTTGTTCAAATACATATACGCGTTCGCCGATATGCTGCCTCCCAATCGCCCCATGAATCTCATGCAGACGCTTATTGACGGGGCTGAATTCAGCTTGCTCAAGCTTCCCACTGAAAAAATCGAAGAATTGAAAATTAACCAGGATACTTTCGCAGAGTTCGACCATGCGAAACCGATTGGCATCTCACCCGGTTACTCGTCCATGGGCAAGTTGATCGCGCTCGCTATTGCCGACGAGAAAAGTTGTATTATAGTCGAGTTCAATGTGTTTATCCCTAGCGGTCGTTCACACAGAGGGGGGGCGAACGCAAACAGATCGACACTCCCAAGGAATCTTGGTGACCTGCAGGACAAGATCCTATGCCGTCCAGCTGGCGAGCTTTTTGCTTTTGATATGGGCCCTTTATGCTTGTCGATCTACGCCGACACAAATTTACGCGTCACGAACGCCGTCGATATACAGTCGGGTCTCTCGGCCATCGACAGGAAGCCTCTGACAGCGATCAAGGAGATCCTTGGTACATCCGTTACAGTCAAGGAAGACAATGTCATCACTGTCTTTTACCATCCCATCTACGACCCCGAGGATCGCAAATCTGCCACAGATCTTGCTCAGCGTGCGTGGATATCCCAGCTCCTCGCGGTGTATCAAAACGGAGCAATCACTCTGGGCAAAGTTCCCAGGATTGACACACAGAAGCTCTCGATACAGGTAAGTATATACTCCTGAATATAAGCAGCGGATATTGATCAACTTCGGAAACAGAAGCTCGATATGCTTGCGAAGAATACAAACGAGGCATTGCGTCAAAACCTCAACAAGCCGACGAAGACAAAGCACGACGTCTCAATAGGCGCAAATGGAGAAGATTCAAGGGCGGTTTCCCAGAGGTTTAGTACCAAACTTCGAAGGAACCAGGTACGGAGCCGTATTAGTACCACTTGAATTCCCGTTTACATTGATAACTTCTCATAGAACATCATCATGGTCACCGAGAACGCTTCAGGAAGTCAATACACTATCAGAGGGCAAGTTGGCCGTGTACGTGGTAAAACCGGATCTCTGCAAACCAATCGTCCCTTGGATGGGAAGACTGTGACAAGTGTGGTGTCCATTGGTCGTGACGATCCAACCACGGCTGAAGCACAGCGCGCGGCAACTGTGCTCCGTGTCCTGCAAGGTTATGAGCAGCTCATGGATGATAGTCCTTGGGTCCAGAATATTTTCTACCCCTCTGATGATGCTGATGCACCATTACCTTGGCCTCTTGATTGGTCTCAGCCTAATGATACCTCTTCAGCCCAATTTGATCCTGTCTCAGTGCCTCTTTCAACACATCCTTTGGAGCTTTTACCTCTAAATTCATCTCAACAAGATGCTGTAAACACCATGTGTTCTTCCCTTGATCAACATCGTATCACTATCATTCAAGGACCTCCTGGTACTGGAAAGACCTCTGTGATTGCTTCATTTGTTCAGCTTTCTGTTCAGATGGGCAATGATGGAATCTGGCTGGTTGCTCAGTCCAATGTGGCAGTTAAAAACATAGCTGAAAAGCTAATGAAGACAGGTTTTCTTCATTGGCGCCTCCTAGTTTCTAAGGACTTCATTTATGATTGGTCTGTATATCTATTTCCATGATGTAAGCCTTATGTTGAGTTTTGCATTTCTCCAGGCATGAGCATGTCTATGCTCAAAATGTCCAGGCCAATGTCATCGTTTCTGATCGCTTTAAATATATAAATCCAAAGGACATCAAGGGGTGCAAAGTCATGCTATGCACATTGAGCATGCTCTCTAATACCAACATTGTGAAATTCACATCCCAGAACCCTGTGAAAACCCTGATTATTGATGAAGCCAGTCAAATTGAGATCAACAACTATGTTTCAGTCCTAGTCACCTCTAGCAGATTACGAAAAATGTGCTTTATTGGAGATGACAGACAATGTAAGTTTCTTATTCTGTATGTGTACATTTATTTCTTATTCATGCCTGCCCTTTAGTGCCTCCCTTTGGTCAAGAAGATTTACAGGATCTTCAGAGTATCTTTGAAGTGCCTCATCTGCGACCACATGCATTATTTCTGGACACCCAATGTGAGTTGGGAACAATCCTTCTGATGATGCAGAAACTTACTTTTCTAAATAAGATCGTATGCCCCTGCAAATTGGGGACATTATTTCAGACTTAGTTTATGATGGAAAACTCAAGTCCAACTCCTCACACCCCGTTACCAACACAACTCAAGCTTGTTACTTTATTGACATATCTGGTCAAGAAGAGAGGATCGAAAACTCTTATATGGTATCTTCAATCAGTGCTTCTTCATATACATAATTCTCACATATTTTTCCAGAATCTCCCTGAATGCGATGCAGTCATTAAGTTAGCTTGGCAACTTCAAGAACAACAGAAGGCATATCAAATTATCACTCCATATGATGGTCAGAGAAGTGCCATTGAAGGCAAGATGAAAGACACTGCAAACCTTGACTGGGAAAACAAATGTTTTAATGTTGATTCTTTTCAAGGTTTTCACTTTAACTGTACTGCATTGAATGAAATATTAACACACTATCAGGAAATGAAGAAGACTATATCATTATCTCCCTAGTTCGTTCTAGGGACCTTGGATTTCTGGATAATAGGCGCCGAACCAATGTCATGCTTACACGTTGCAAGAAAGGCATGTTCATTGTATCAAGCCGCAAATTCCTTTCAGGACGTGGTGCAACCACTTTGGTTGGAGAGTTAGCAGAGCAGATGGGGGACAGAGCATGGTTGAAGGAGAAGGATTTGGAGGAAGGAAAGTTCTAAAGATTCTATTACTTTTAATAGAGGAGTTAATCATTTTCTACCATGGGAGAAAGGGAACACAAATATTTAATGAATACTGGGAATGAGACGTACGAAAAGCCTATGTTCGTTTCAATGTCTCTTTCTTTGTATGGTAGAAAATGATTAATTTGCTTGATTTACAAATTGTGCATGGCAATGATATGTTGAATTAGTTTATTGCACATCAATAGGAGCTATTCAAAGATGTGAAGTCGCTGGATGGTTTCTAGCTACGTCTGAAGATGAGCACAGTATTCTCATCTCATGCAAACTGTCAATAATACTCTGCTTTAGTATATCTGTTGATGTAAGATGACTTGAGTGTTTCGACTCAATTCCAAATTTGATCATATCTGGAGCAGCAAGGTCTGGAAAAGACGAATGTCAGGTGATGTTGCTGCGAAATCATAGTTACTCACAATTGATCCCATAACCATCCTCATACATTGCCCCAAAGCTGCATAGTTCAAGCATCAATACCGTGAATAGATTATAATATCGATGACAAGGCTTACCCGGTCCCTCGGAAGAGATGGCCCGCACTCAAGCCACTGGTGCTGAGCTTCCAATGTTGACTACGGCCAAAGAGTTCATCATCAAAAAGCGGCGCCTCTTCCCCATCCTGAGATCGCAGCATCAACCGAAGTCCGAGAAGGTGCCTGTCAATCCCTCGTCCAGTTGCGGCTTCTTTCGTGAGACGAATGTGGGTTTTGATCGCGCATTGTAGGGCTGCATACCGCGTAGCTACCTGAGATAAACGGTTAGCATGATCGACTGGGGCGAGTCTGAGTCTTGATAGCCTACAGTAGACTTCGAATCGACCATCTCAAGGACCCACGCTCTGCTATCCCGTGTTAGTGTACGAAGTGTCTCGGTTCGTCCGTGCTTGAACATCCGCGTGAGTACCGTCTCGTAGGTAGCAGTGACTTCTCCGCGAGTCTTGTACCACGCAAGTTGAAGCGCCATCTGGATGTAAGCATCTGGTCCGAATTTAGCTGGTAACGAAAGACTATCAAACGGTGACCGACTTTACGGCGGGGTAATTGGCCTACCGATTCCTTTGATCCAGTCAGTACCATAACTTTGGAACCATAACACACTATCGTCCGAGTCTTCGATGATCTTTATCGCTCGTGCATGCGCGGCATCGCACTGCTGACGGATTTTGTCGTCCGAGACCCAATCCAGTCTTTGCCAACCCCCAGGATCAGTATCATCTAGAAAATCATCAAAGGCATCCTTGTCTATGCCTTGTACGATTCCATATTCGGCCACAATACTCGGAACAAGGGCATCACAAGGTGCGTGTTCCCCCGTGGCTCCGGCACGTGTGGAAGGATCGACAACAATCGTGAAAGGCTTGTCGTAAAAGCGATTTGCAACGTTTAGAGAATGAGCGCGAATTGAGTGGAGGTGAGAGTCGAGGGTCTCTTGGGAGATACCCTGAGGATTACGAGTTTGATGAGCAGCAGGTGGAATGGTATGGGTCATGTGGTCGAGGCTCAGCGCCATGACGGACCAAAGCATTGTTTGATACGTTTTTCGGTTTTGAGGGTGAAGAGAAAGTAGGTATTGTTGATTCTAGGAAGAACATGGGTCAAAGCATTGGCATGAATGTACTATGACACGCACGGCAGCCCAAATGTCACGGTCATCTGCACTCAGGACACCAACAGGGAGAGCCCGCTCTCCATTTGCGAGCCGTTGCTCTACGTCTATCACGACGGCCCGGATACGAGCCGCTATCTCGCGAGGGGTTATTAATTGAGGTA
This sequence comes from Termitomyces titanicus, assembly GCA_017657335.1. NCBI lineage: Eukaryota > Fungi > Basidiomycota > Agaricomycetes > Agaricales > Lyophyllaceae > Termitomyces > Termitomyces titanicus. The sequence goes on along the minus strand of JAGGAX010025021.1, from coordinate 39,001 downwards.
TATCGGTAGGTGAATTCGGTTGCTGGTATACATCTATAACATAGAACCAATTATGAATTGATATTAGGAGTTTGCGTGAATCTGGGGAGCCTGGGGGCGGAGGGGAGCATATAATGTCACAGAATTGCGCAGGTATTCGTCCAATATTGAACATCTTCTCTGTGCTCTGACGGAGCCATATGCCTAGGTGATAATTGGTACATGCATATTTCTATTGCATGGCTCGAAGACAAACCTGTGCGAGTGGTATCGGAAGGGAGTTCTCCGCTGTTCAGAAGCAGTCAGGATGGAATAGCGAAAAGGAAGTGTTGTAAGACGCACTCGCCAAGCTTTTCCTTGAATTCTAACACTCTATATATCAGCCAAGCTGCTCTTCTCAATTGCCAAAGAGTAATTCCGGCCCTGTTGTCGCTAGATTCGCCAGTCAAGGCGCTCTGAGGTATTAGGTCATCGTCATGAAATGCAAGCCACCAGTTGGAGTTGACGAGAAGGGGTGCCCTCCATTCAAGGTAAGCCTTTTTAATCCAAAAATTGTCATCGAGCCAATTATTTGGCGATGCTCTATCGAGCGCTTGGTTAAGCTGAGTACTGGATGTTTACACGAATACGGAGGGGGCGGACCGTGCAATCTGTTTTGCAAAGTCTTTCCAATTCCCGACTCAAAAGATTGAGCCCACATGGAACGGAGAGAATATGCTGACTCAAATGAGGACTTTCCAAGCCTCTCGTCCTCTAGCAGAAGAGGTTCCAGCGAGGCAAGATATCGATCGAGAGTTTGGCGGAGGTCAGGAACGGGAAGACGGGGGAGTTTTGAGCGTGATTTTGGAGGACTGGTAGACGACGAGATAGAGCGCATCTGCGAAAGACGCCGCAGCATTGCGACCCTACTCCGTTCCAAGCTCCAACTCAAAAAAAGTTGATGCATAAAAATACCACGTGATGGATCTAATCTAATCTCAACGCGCTCGAGTTGTTTATCTGGAGGTCAGCTTATTCTTTCACCCATGCCTGCCTCTCAGCGCGTTATTGACTGGGTAAACGAGAGATACAAGAAACCACGCGTAGATCCAGTGCGTTTTTCATCTCAAGCTCTTGTTTGCCTGCATATTCACGCATACCAGGAATGGCTTGATCAGTGTTATGAGTGGGCCATCGAGTCAAACCCGCCCTCCGAACCTGACACAGGTTTCGATGCACTCACGAAGAAAATTGAATATCAAATATTACAGTCTAGTTTCAGTGATTCCATGCTTCCAGGCACTGGGCTACCAATCCATATAGCACACTCCGACACAAAGGTCGTTCTAACAGGACAAGAAATACATGTGGAAGTTGTTGCATTGACAGAAATAGGCCACAGTGCATTTTCTCTGAACCAGACCCGGCTCGCAAGGGAAGAACGCTTGAAGGAAGGAAACATTATTGATGATCCTGATCAAGAAGGTGACATTGATATCGCTGGCGAGGGGCCAATGCCCAAATACTCCAGAAGCATGCTACAATTCCAATTGACAGATGGTACGACGACGGTTCCAGCGATAGAGTATCGCCACCTCCCACAGTTGTCCCTCCAAGACACTCCTCTTGGATATAAGGTTGTGTTACTCATTGGTTGAGAAGCCCTATTTATTTACATTACACAGATGAAATTGAAGAACGTTCACGTCCACAAGGGAATAATATGGCTTGAACCCAAGACGGTTGAATTGCTGGGAGAGGAAACCCAAGAACGCAATGAACATCGTAACGTCGACTTTGCCAGGAGTCTTCGTGCACGAATGAGGTGAACTCTCTACCAAGCACCCATTCAAATTCGCTGATTAATCTATTCACAAAGACTACCTGAGGCAGCAGCGGAAGAAGGAAACCATGCTGTAGCTCGCCCAAATCCAGCACCGCGTCCTCCTGTGGTCCGTTCTCCTCTACGTGAAATCTCTCCTCCTCCTTCCCCACCCGTAATGTATCATGGAAACAATGACGAGGCCCTCGAGAACCGGCGCCGCCGGATTCCAGCCCGCAACCCTGATCCCCCAGCGCATACCCACTCCATTGCACCATCTTCGACCAATCAAACTATCGCGACTACATCTTCATATTTCGCAGATGCTGTTACATCAAAATCTCAAACTCTTGTCGGTCCCCAAACACCGATCCTCTCCCTCTCCCCAACAATCCGCCAGTTCAGGTCAGATCTCTCGCCACCGCCTGATGTTCAGCCGGACGACGAGCATTTCTGGTCAGACGACGAAAATAACAAGAATCTGCGTACGTCGCTGAGCCCTGGAGAAAAACGGTTTGTTGATGATTTCGGGGCTCTTGCGGTGAATTTTTTAGCTAGGTTGCCCGAGCACAAGGCGAGACATGGATCGAGCCAAAATTCAGGTACCTGGTCTGGCACGCGGAGTGCGACACAAGGTAGGGGCAACAATAACAATCGCTCAGCGGGAAGTAAGGGAAAAGAGATGTGGAACGAGACAGGTGTTAGCTCAGACGAGTATGACGATGATATCGTGTTTGACAAAGACATGGTCGCGGGCCTAGATGCTATAGAGAAGGCGATGGAAAATGCATCCAACACCCGACCAGCTTCGACGATTGGTAGCAGATCCTCGGGAGTTGGGATTGGTACGAGGGCAGACAGAATTGGAACGGAGATAATCACAATCGAGGACAGTGATGACGAAGATAAAGAAAACACTCGTGTCCCAATCTCCCGAAATGTTAGGCAGCGAATGTCAAGCGTCATCGAGTTGTCTGATTCTGACTGACCCTGTACAGTATCTTTTCAATGCCTTCTCGGGCTTCCATCAGTTTTTGTAGTTATCCGGGTTCTTGATATTATCGATGGTGTACAATACGATTCTTGAAATGTATACACGATTAGCTCCAATCACGAAAGAAAACTACTACTTAGCCGTAGGGGAAATAATGTTATTCCAAATGGTGAACAAGGGAGTCAAGAATTGAATATACAGGTTAAAGACTGTTTTACATACACAAAAGCCTCCTGGAGTAAAGGCGTCATCCCAGAATAGCGACCTTAGCCTTTTTCTTCTTCCTCGTGTCTTTGGTGAAAGCGCGCCAGCTGTCTACACGTTGCTCTCGATTATCTAAAGACAATGTCAGGGGATGTGGCCACAGAGCCGCAACGATTCGCATACCTTCCCATTGCTTGTCCTCTTGCGCTTTTCGTTTCTTGGCAGCAACCTCTTCATCCTTCTTCCTTGCCTCTAGGCCTTCGTTTGCCAAATTCATCTTCACAGCCCTAACAAAGGATAAAAAAATTATAACAATCCTTGTTGTATAGACAGCATGACTCACTTTCTTCGCCTCACTTCCTCATCAATAAGAAGCTCCTTGGATTGCAAGCGTAGTCGGACCTTGTATGGCGGCTCGAGGCCCTTGAGTTTCGGGTCAGTATCAGGCGTAGATGAAGGGAGATTTAGCGCCTTGAGGATCATTAAGCGAGCTTCATTTATCACGGCGTCCAGGTTTTCACGTTTGTCCTTGTCTGAGAGTTCTGACTCGGCCTATTGGGTTCCAATTAGCACAACATAAACTCGTGGTGATGAAAACCGCGTTATTGCGCACCTTCTTCAGCAAGTCAAATGCTTCAGGGGCACGAGGATGAGAGGTCTTGTCGGGATGAATAACTAAGGTAAAGATGAATGACTGGGTTATGTGGATAAGTGCTGAGCTGAACACACATAATGACAACTGCTTATATCGGCGCTTAATTGCCTCTGACGTGGCATTTTCTTCTATGTCTAGCATATCATATGGACTGTAAAAACGGGCTCGAGTCAACTCGTTTGTAAGATAGAAAGATCCACAGAAAATACATACTTTAACTTGAACGCTTTTAAAATGCGCTCGACTTCTACTTCTCTATTGAATGCAGATTCCTCTCGGCTGAGGAGCTTGTCAAGCTCAGGATCATGTATGCTGGTGGGGACCGGATTGGCCGGTGGCTTGGAAGACGAGGCTGAGGACATGGTGGTAACCAGACATGCAGTGACTGTGACGCCACCATTATCGGTAGCAGGTGCACCGCCACCTTGGTTCAGACCGTCCATGATTCAGTGTACGAGCGCGCTGCGCGCGTGCAGTCACCATATACTCTTGGTGCGTTGCTCATTCTAATGTGCGCACTGTGCTCATCAGTAGCGAAGAACCTATAGGCAACTGCACGTCGGAACGTGGCCGCTCCCACTCGCTGTTTACCACGCACATGGCGGAATGCATCGACACAAGCTTCATCATCGCCCAAGTCTCCCCCTAACCCTGATGTGTTGCGCCAGCTAGCACTCAAACGTCAAGCAGCTCGCGCTGCAAAGAACAGGGCTTTGCTCATGTACTCATCTGCGGTCGTAAGCATTGCACTACCAGATAGATGTTTCAATTTTTCTCAATCTTCTTCAGATCATAATTGCTGTCGGTGCAAGCTATGCGGCAGTTCCATTGTACCGGATGTTTTGTGCTGCAACTGGATTTGCTGGAACACCCAAGGTTGGGACCGGGCGCTTTGAGCCAGAGCGTCTCGTGCCAGTAGAGAATGCACGTCGAATCAAAGTTCATTTCAACGCAGATAAATCGGAACAACTACCGTGGAAATTCACGCCTCAACAGAAGTTCATAAGTGTGCTCCCTGGTGAGACGAGCCTTGCGTTTTACACTGCAAAAAACCTCTCTTCGAGAGATATCATAGGAATTGCGACGTATAACGTCACTCCAGATCGAGTATGTAACGTTGACCGCAACTTTACACACCCAAGCTAATGTGTCGTGTAGGTTGCTCCGTATTTTTCCAAGGTTGAGTGTTTCTGCTTTGAAGAGCAGAGGCTTCTCGCAGGCGAAGAGGTGGACATGCCTCTTTTATTCTTTATCGACAAAGAAATTTTGGAAGATCCTGCTTGCAAAAACGTCGAAGACGTCGTTCTATCATACACATTCTTTCGGTTTGTTGTTTCCTGCATTTTTCTTGTATTTGCCGATCTGAGTAACTCGAAAATTTACAGAGCTCGGAGAAATGACAGAGGCCAGTTGGAGCCTGATGCAGACGAGGATACCGTGCAAGCATCCCTTGGCTTCAGCGGCTACGAAAATGCACCCAAAGCTGAAGTGCGTCACGTAGAATCAACGAAATCAATCTTCACTATCTAGCACAACACGATCCTGATAGATGAATGTAATAAATTATCTACTAATCTGCTATTCCCTAATGCTCGTACAATTCCTCACTCCTGTAGACCTTCTATTTCACCCACCTCGCCAAGAGCTGATTCTCGAGTATCCTTGCGCTTGATTTTTGGTCGAGGGCGTAGACGGCCAACTACTTCGGGGTCAGGAGGAATCACAACATCGGAATCTGTAACGTTTGACGTATCAAACTCGTCACTGCCGTTGTCTTCTTCGGACACCCGTTTCTTGGTTCGCGATGTTCTCGTACGCGCGTTCACCTTTGCGCCCCTCGCTTTGGTCGTTGACCTCTTGGTTGAGTTTGCTCGAGTCTGACTCTTCGCAGTAGTTTTCATTCGCTTTTTGGAAGTCGTGTGTTCGGCCGTTTCTTCATTGTCGGATTGTAATTGCGACGCAGGGCTGGTTCTTCCGCGTTTGCGTCGAAAGTCGTCAACGACGTTCTGCAATCGTTTACTTGTATACGCTTGGCGCTTCTTCGGTGCCAAGGTGCCACTACCAGCAGACATATCAAAGAACTCCGTCAAATTGCTTTGTTTATTCGTTGCGGCCTGCCAAGTGTCTAAGCAATGAAACATCTAGCTAGAGACTGATATACCTGGCCACGTTTATTCATTCTTTGTATGATTGGCAGGAGAATTTCATCCACTTTTGCCTTACTCCAGCCAAGTTCTTGATGGAAAAATCTTAAAAGAAAAATTCAATCTAAATGTCTTACGGGTGGCTCTATGCGCCTAGACTCACGCACGAAGGGCATCCAAGTCTGGCAAACCCCATTTAAAAGGTTCTTCCGAACTATCAACTGTGGGGTGGTAATAAGCGTCCCTCTTTAGAGCAGGTTATCAGTAGGTAAGTGCACCACAATATTGATGGCTTACCACAGCCGGATTAGGCCAATCCTCGGTTAAGAAAAGATCTTTGAATCTCCTCTTCTGTGGTCAAGAGTCAGCAGATAATAAGGTTTTGGAGGAAATTCAAGTGTACAAATCGTATGCGGAACTTCGAATTGTTGTTCTCCTGTTTGTCCTTGCCTGATTGGACCTTTATCCACCACTCTCTAAAGTCGATAAGACCACTTTCCCCAGGAAACTCTTTCAAGAGTTCCATTGCTACGACTGGGCCAATGCCAGGAAGTCCATCTGTATAATCACTTCCCAAGAGGTACGCCAAACGAATCAACGTGTCTCGTTCCAGACCGAGATCACGACTGAGGTCGTTGAGTAGAAAACATTCCACCGTTTTTGACTGGTTGAACATGTTCTTGAAAACGCGTTGAGCGCCAAACAGAAATATATCGGAGTCGTCCGTAATTACGCCATCGACCAACCCTAATGACACCAACTCAGCGCATTGCGCCTCAGCCTCCATAGGTGCGGTGATATATGGTATGCCAAAAAGGCGTAACATCATCTGTGCGGACTATCAGGTGAAGAGCGAAATAATCAGTGATCGGTCGAACCATGATTTGAGATATCATCTGTTGAGTGATGTCTTCGGAGTCGCGCATAGCGGCTTTTCGTTGTTGCTTCAGAAATTTAATTTCTTCGTCGAGCTCGCGTCGGACATCCTCAATGTTCTTACCTTTCACTTGGGATACAAATCGCGCGTAATCCCCTTCCTCTGCATCAGGATCCATTTCTTTGGTAACATCGAAGACCTCGTGTGTTGGGGAACTCGACCTTGATGTCATAGTGGGCAATTCATGAGAAGGCGATGGAGAACGAGGCCAAGGAAACATCTCTAAATCATCATCGTCAGGAGTAAGAGCGAATAAAGGTCCTTTGTCATGGTCTCCTGCGCCGGCATGCGATGTGTCCTTTGGAAAGAAAGATGGTCGAGGGAGATGATCATGAGAACTTGGCTCGGCACTAGAACCCTTGATCAGACCAACGACAGGAAAATGAGGTTTGGGATCGTCTTCATCCATTGATTCGACAAGTTCCGTGATTTCAACCGCCGTTTGGGGCACCTGAATTCCAATCTCATTCTTCTGGAGCGTTAGTTCCGTAGGAAGTGGTATGACCTCGAGGTCGTCGTCCTCCGAGTCAGGCTCTATTGTTTTAAGAGCTGCCGGTGGGTTCGGAATCAGATGAGACTCCTCCGTGGTTAAGATGTCTTGCAATGCATCCATTGGCTTGTGTTCAGCGATCAGTTTTGGTTGCTCCGCAGGTGTTACGTCGTGAGGGCTCTCAAAAGTATGCAGAGTTTCATTGGGTTGCGAGAGTCGTGCAGCAGTATCAGTATGAGATGATGAGGAAAGAAGTGTGGGTCGACCGAAGATTGACGCTTGATTCTTTTGACTCTGCACAAGGAAAAGAGGCGGCCGAGGTGGCCGAGCATTTGCAATCGATAGAGCCGTCTCGAGTCTAGAAGGAGACTCAAACACAAAGTCGCCATCATTAAAACCAGGGGATGGCGATTTACGGAAGTGCTTTGTCAACGGGGAAGGAGTTACTGCTAACTTTGAAGATGATGCTTCGCTAGGAGGTGGCCCAAATCGAGGTTCATTAGGGGTATTCCTTTGTTCGAGAGACTCTTGAATAGCAATCGCAAGGTCGTCGTCGTCGTCGTCCTCTTTAACACCATAGTGCCGATCTGGTGGTAGGTCTTGAAGAAGTTCTTCATCATCTTCCAAATCAAACAACGGTTTCTTCGCCGCCTTTTTCCGGTCGATTCGACGCGTCGATGAAGACTGTTGTCGGCTTGACCTATTTCCTATCGTAGACAAAGCCATTGACCGTTGATATTCACGAAGGTCTGCATCGGGAGCAGCAGGTCCGGATCTACGAAAATCGTTAAAGAACAGAGTATGCGAACCTTCGAAAAGCCTTTACATCGGAACCTCCTCCATATCATCATCACTATCATCATCAACGACTTCTGGACCATCTTGGTCGATTTCAATAGGTTTCTGTTCGGTTCCATCATCCCGTATTCCTAGGATCCAACCCCCACTTTCTCCTTCGTTCTTCATCAACACATACTCTTTATTCCGCTCGCTTGCAATGCGAACTGGAATCGAGATATGCGCACTTCCAATGCTGTCTGTCGTCACCAGAAGTTGCTGTGTCAGAGTATTACGCTGTTGAAGATTTTTTATCTGTTGTTTTGAGAAGTCCATGGGGGTAGGCGCATTTCGAAGCATCTTTTGAAGCCGTGCATATGAAGTTTGACGTGACTTGAGACGCAAGTCTCCTACAATCTCATACTGAATCTCGGTAGGGAGTTCGCGAAACGCAGGTGATGTGACATCAAAATCTTCAGGACGCATCTCTTCAATAAATGCTCGAAGCTCATCCTCAGTGGCAAGACGAGGATCAGGTGCTACACTTCGAGTAGCCTTGGCGACTGCTGCCTCCATGTCGACGTCGGGAAGCTTGTACGGGTCGTGATCATAGAATTTAGCTTTTTTAGATGATGACGACGGAGTAGGAGGCTGCTGTCTGGGAACAGCCTTTGGTACAGTAGACTCGATATCTTCAAGATACACTGTATTATCGTCCAAGGCAGTAACAGGCTTCCTTCCCTTCCCTTTTGTACTGTAGAGAGTATCCAACTGAAGCGTACCGTGCACTTCCAGATAAGTAATTCTCACCTAGCATCGGTATGATCGAGAGCTTCGCGCCTCATCTGAGCAGCAAGTAATTTCTCGGCCAGTTTAGCATGACTGGCCGCAGCTCCGCTTTTCTTTTCCCTCCTCTCCCTCTGAGACAATCGTCACATCAGGAACACATGAAACAACGCGGGATGAACGCGTACAAGTGTGTGTTTCTTCAGATCTGGTGCTCCGCCGTCAAATACGAACACTGGTTTGATACCATAGAATAATAATTTGGAAATACGACGCAGAAAACCGAGAACATGAGCGTTAACGAGGACACGACCATCCTTGTCCCTCATAGTCGCTTGAAATTGATATAACCAGATACTTGAATCAATAGCCATAATTTTCCCCTCGACGGTCTCCAGTCTAGTAAAAAGCAGTGAAAAATCGGATGAAGTCGACGAACGAAAATAACCAACAGCACCGGTCGTCCTACTGGTGTCAGAAGACTCCATAGAGACTTCACACCCATTGAACACCATTCGAATTCAAGATATACTTAAGTATGACTCGTACGAAGACAGAAGCAAATGGTTATAATTGAAACTTGTAAGGGTCCGAATGACAATTACGTAAGATCCAAGATGGCATGAATATCTCGTGAGCAGGTATTGGTATCAAAGTCTCTATGTAGTCCCATTTATCCTTAAGGTTTTGGGCTCTCAGCGCGGGGGGAAAGTCGACCACTGTCCATCGGACGCGCTAGAGGAGAGCTTCGGCGAGCTGGAGAGCTATTTCGTGAGCTTAGATCTTGACCACCGATTGCAGCAGGAGGAGCGAGGCCAGGATCATTCATGTTGGGCGGAAATCGCGAGTCGAACGTCGACATCCCAGTCATCTGCATGCTCATGGGAGTGGCCATGGCTCCCATTTGACCCATCATATTAGGCATACCCATCATCGACATACGCGGGTCGTAACCCATATTTCCGGCCATGTTCCCAGCCATGTTAGGATTGAGAGGTTGTGCTCCTCCAGCACCATCACCACCCACTTGCGATCCAGCCACCGAAAACGCCATCATTGCCTGTTGATATGCTTGAGCAGCTTGCTGAGCAGCAAAGAAATGCTGGGGATTAAAGCCTCCCATTATTCCGGGGTAACCCATCTGACCCGTCATCATAGGCGCCATTCCTCCACCTGTCATCATCGGGTTCATGCCGCCTCCAGTCATCATAGGGTTCATACCCATCATTGGGTTCATCATCATCATGGGGTTCATGCCGAATGCAGGGTATTGTCCACCATACATAGAACCACCTTGTTGCATCTGGTCAAGCTGCTGCCGTTGATGTTCATCGAAGCGACGTTGCCTATCCTCAGCCAATCGCTTTTCCCTTTCACGTTCTGTAAGAGCTGCACCAACACCTCCCTCACGTTTCCTTTCCCTTTCATGTGCAGTGATCGCGCCGAGAAGACCCATCTGTGGAGGAGGTGGCTTATTTGGAACATTGATGAGTGATGCACCTGTTTCTCGGGCTAATTCTTCTTGTCGTTTTGCTGACCGGTCCTGTTTATCTTGTATACCAGCCGAAAGAAGACCCTGAGGCGTAAATGCCTTGGTCATAGACTCCGCCGGCTCCAGCTGAACAAAGGTGTCATTGCGAGGGGGGTCAGTATTTGTGGTGCGCCCAGGATCGAGGACTTGACTCCAGACATTTTGACGAGCCGCGCCGGGTGGAGGGAACTCGGCTTGTGTGCGAATTTGAGTGCCATCTTGTAACATACGCGGCGGCGGGGCCCCAGCTGCCGAGTATTGATCTGTGCGTCGAGCATTGAAATCTTCTTCTGAATGTATTCATTAGCACGTATATTCAAGGTAGAACTGTCAGACTCACGATGATTGCTTCCAGGAAGTTGAGGCAAGGACCGAGGAGGCCGCAAATGCGAATAGGGTTGTTGTGATTCTCCCGTTTGCTCGCCGAGCTGTTGCCGTTGAAGAGAGGTAGAAGACGACGCGAAACCAGTACTTGATTTTTTCGCTAAGGACGGCTCTGCGTCAGAATCGACGTCGTCGTCATCCTCCTCGTCATCCTCTTCCTCCTCTTCGCTACTTTCGTTCCACGTGCCAGCCACCTGAGACTTTCGCTTCCCATTTACTCGTCCTGGTTTGTGGGTAGCAATTTGATGAGCGACTTGCTGGGCCTGGGCCTTGGCTTTCCTTTCGGCGGCCTGTTTTGAGGGCGCAAATGATGACTTGAACTGTGTCGCAGGTTCATTGACAACCGGCGCAAGCGTAGGCGAAGGAGCCTTTTGTATGTGCAACGGCTCGACGCTGACTTGTTTTGGTGAGGGAGGCTTGTCATCCACAGCGAGGTACGACAAAGCTGCTAAGGCATCCAGGTCAGCCTCTGAGGAAACAGACGGCTGAATTAGTATCGGCTCCATGTTTGCCTGTGATGGAATACCGTGATGGTCTTCCCTTGGTGGGTCTTCTTCGTCAACTTGTTGGGAAGAAATGCTGTCAGCCGCGTTGTAGGGGCGTGTTGTCACTTGAGCACGTGCCCCTGAAGGCTTACGTCCGAGCCCCTGTCGCGAGGGGCTAGAGTGATCAGCCGAAACGACAGCTGGCATGCTTGAATTCTGGCCGGAAAGGGAAGGTCGTTCAAAGAATGCCATCGGGGTGCTTTGGCGAACTGGTTGTTTTCTGCTGTGGGTCGAATCGTTTGGAGCAGGTCTCACAGCTTCAGGTTGTGCTGGCTGCTGTGACGCGATAGGGAGAGAAGAACTCTCGTCGGATCCAGAGTCAGTCTGTTCGGTGATCGTCGTTGGAACGCGTAGTTGGACTGGAGGGTCGTTCGAGTGTTGTTGCATATAGAACAATGCTCCAGCTTCATTGAGAAGATTGCCACTGTCCTCCGACTTGAGAATCATTGAGCTAGGCGGAGGGGCTTGATCCAGAGAACTTCGTCCATCAAGGCTTCTGATGGTACCGTGCGGGGAGTAGGGAGATTTTAGAGTGGGTTGAAGTGCTGAGATGGAATGAGGAGATGTGAGAACGGAAGCACGATCGTTCACATCAATACTAGGTTGTGTTGCCTCGTCAGATTCTTCAGAGAAGATTGAATGAGGGGAGGTTAGCACGGATATACTCCTTTTGGGGACGGTTACCAGAGGAGGCCCAGGTCCCAATGAAGATGTAGGCGGAGATACTGAGGTTGGAGGTGATGAAGCAGTATACGAAGGAGGTGATTGAGCAGGAGTAACGACGGATGTAGACAATACACGCGATACTTCTGTTCCAGAAAGAACGATATGGCCATCAGTCTGTGATTTGTGGAGGGCAGAAGCCGAGGGAATAGTCGAATCAACTCTAGACGAAGTCGTAAAGCCTCTGTTGGCACTTTGCGTATCAAAACTCTGTCGTCCTGATCCCCCACCAATGACAGAGTTTTTTCGGGCTGACGACTCTACACCAGGTGCAGCTTGAGATGGTGGGGTTGCAGGGACTGGGCTACCTGTGATAGCCTGATTGAACGCAGTTTCTTCATGGGTTTCCTGGGATGTTGTCTGCCCAAGATAGTTACTCTGTGGCTGCGGTTCCTGTGACGAGTCGTGTGCGTTAGCGTCAGTATCGGTTTGCCTTCTTACTGGAGATAATGGTTTCTCTTCATCTGGCAGAGTCGTCCTACTGAATGTCAACGGAGGCAGCTGGAAGTCACCGCCAGTGGAATTAGAGACTGGCGGTGGGCTGGAACCAACGGAGGGGCGCTGTGCATTATCGCCGATGGGAGGCAAAGTGGGTGGCTTATCTGAGGACACGAGCCTGGGCGGGGGGGCGACCTCATGTCCGCGCATGCGATCAAGAAGAATGCCGATCAAGCGCGACCTAATGGAAGAGGTAGATTCATCGCGGGGATCGAGTGTTTCCGCCAGCTCGCGGGCAAGGAAGAGAAGCTAGGAATCTACAATCAAAAAGCTATCCGAACCGATGGCAGGAGAACGCACATCTTTGTTCGGTCCTACAGGATAAGCAAACATGAGGGAGACAGGATTTCGAGGGTCCCATGTCCAGGCGTCAGGGCGTCCATACATCTCAAATGCATCATGGATGGCTGCCGAAGAATGGCGTTGGAACGTGGTACGTTTCAAAGGTCACATCCATACTCACCAATAATCCACTTCAACATTTCATCTGCTTGCCCGACATTAGGCTCAGAATCAGGCATGATCAACAACCAGCCCTCGCGATTCTTCATCACTCCAGCCAAATCTTCATCTCCTAAAGTTCCTTCCACCTTAATCAAGGTACTCCGGCTGATAAGTTCAGGCCGCTCCGGATATACAGCAAATGCTTGCGTGGTATTCTTGAATGTCAAGAGAGCTTTTTTCTTATCCTTCGGCTTTAGTGATGCGTACATCGAAACAATAGGTTTTGGAGGTAAAGTAGGAGCATTGTCGCGCGAGAACAGATTAGAAATCCGTTTCTTCTTTGGAAGAGACGCATTAGGAGTGGGAACGCCTCCTATGCCTACTTCGCTGTTCCCTAGGCGATCTGGATGGCTGCTTTCAGCCCCGGCGCTAATGACCATCCACATGCGCTTCCAGTCAGTCTGGCCTGCGATACGAATACGGACCCAACCCTCCAACTGTCCACGCACGAGTGTTGAAGGCAAATCAGGATCTAAAATAGCTATTAATAGGCGAAGCCAAAGATGGAAGGTTCCTTACGCTTCAACATTATCCGAAGTAGATGCGCTGTATAAATTTCTTCGAGACGGGACTTTTCCCAAGCAGAAAGTCGTAAAGCAGCAACCCATGATTTCAATATGAACGGATCCGGACACGAAAACAACAGGACATTGGATCCTGCAGTGTTAAGGGCAAATACATTCGAATGCTTTTGAGAGGGACTAGTCGAAGTTTCGGGACTCGTTACGGCGCCAATGACTTGAACGAACTGAAAGAAATTGCAATTCAGTCAAGGTCCACGGACAACAAGCCCCAACGACTCACTGCATCTGTCGTATTTACGTATGTTGGGGGAACTTCTTTTCCCTGTCTGCTAGCTTCCTGAACTTGTGCCATGTCCCAAATACTGAGCGTCGTCCCACCCAATTGAGCCCACACCTCAAACCAGACCTCATCATGCCGCTGATTATCCGCTGTTCGTCGCTCGACTCGGCGAATGAGAGGTCCCGAATAATAGATCTTGTGTGCGTGAGCAGTAGTTAACTGGACCACTGACCGAATTTCGGGGTGAAGTGGCTGGGGGGCAGCCAGTGGTTGAGGTTGAGGTTGAGGCTGAGGCTGAGGTTGCGATTGAGGTTGAGGTTGATTTCTCCTTTGTATCGATGGAGTACGCGCAGGTGAATTTTGCGGCGCCAATGCACTCGTTGTTGGCTGCTGTTGGTGTTGCGCTGAGGATGTTGACGCCACAACGTTCCCAGCTGGTACGCCGATTCCATTTCCGTTTCCCATCGAGTTATTCCGCAGATGACCACTAGCCTGGGCAGACGCAGAAGCCTTGTTACGAAATGAAAAGAAAGATGAAGCCCGCGAGTGACCGTGATTCTGTAGTGGTGGTCTTGTTTGAGGAGTCGAACTGTTGTTTATAACGACCATCGTAATAAACTCAGTCTGTGGGAATGGAACTACACTTTGCTGCACCGTGGCGTACGACGGGGGCTGCAGGCTTGCACTGCCCTGCTGGCTGCTCGTGATGGGCAGAAGATAACGTTATGCAGGTCCAGCCTCTCCTGATTCTTGTGTTGATGATGGGAAGGTTGGTCAGTTCATGACTTTCTTACATACACATGGGTCTTCTTGCTCCATCATTGTTCCACAGGCTACCTCTTTTGCCTACCTGCCTAATTATATATAGGCAATCCAATAAAGCTGGCAAAATTGATATTGGGTGGCTTTTCGGCGATTTTCTGGGTGTCGATAGGGTTCCACTGGAGAGCTGAATCGTCATACCTGTGGCTAAACCTATGAATGGTGTAGAATTAATAAAGCAGCATGGCGCAGTTGGAAGCGCGCGGGGCCCATACCTTGGCGTAACCCCGAGGTCACTTGATCGAAACAAGTTGCTGCTATTTTTTTTGTTCCTCTATTTTTGATCCAAGGGTCAGGCTAGAAACTTGTAAAATCATCGTTATCGTATACTGCGATCTCCATACAATAATCGTATCACGCGACGACAATCAGATGACGAAAAATCTGCTCTGCAATCTTTAGGATTCAGACCGCCCGCACAGTGCACAACGGGTTAGATAATTCAGCGGAAATGAAACTAACATGACTGTCGAGTGCTCGCGGTATCCGCATAAGGATTGGGAAACTTTACGTGACCCTTGTGAATAGTATAGGAATGGCCTAATTGCATTGTCGCAAATCGGTCTCATGACGACGTCTCTCAATTTCGAAATGTCAAAATATTAAGATAGAATTGATATTTTTTGCAAAGTATCTATTCCTCGTCTACTGATGCCACTCGTGCCTGGAAACGAAAGAGGTATTATCCCCTGAGATAATCCCCATGGTTGCAAATGACGAACCTTGTTCTCGTCCAAGCCTCCAAGCTCCGTAACTAGTCCACCATATGGGTACTCCCGACGTACGGCAGGTGGGTCCTGCAGTAAGCCATACCTGACAAGGAATCCAAAGCCTACGAAAGCAGAAACTGCGATGAGGAAATGGGTAGCGGCGGTTGAAGGCGGAACTGGGGGGATGTCTGGTCCCCACATGGACAGAACTTCCTCCTCTTCATGCAACTGGTGACATTGAGCAGAAATCGCACTTGAGAAAAAAACAAACATACGGGGTCCCCAAAGTTGCGTCGCATCAATGGATCCTGCCAGCCATAGGGCGAGAGATGTTGTCTGGAGACAAAGGGAAGTTGAGGGTAGCCATTGAGCTGAGGATCAACCTCTTCCTTAGTTGATGTAGAGATGGTTCGAGAAGGAAGTAGACGAGCTGAGCGTACAGCGAGAGCGCTAGCAGACGACGAGGCGGCCGCTGCGCGACGGAGGGCGAGAGCGACGGACATGGTGAGCAGGGACACCGTGACCTGTGGGCCACGGCTCGGAGGACAGCGGACACGGGCACGTGGTAAATCGAGATTCACACGCGACCCTCACGGCCATCATGGCCAAAAAATATCTGCACAGAAATGGGGCTCATATATACACAGCGCTACAGTAATACTCGCGATCGGAAACCTTTCCGTTGCTCTCACTCATCCCCCCTATCCTCGGCCAGATATACACGGCGGCGTATTCCAATGCCCGTCAAGGTTGAGGACGCCATTCTCCAGTCGTGTCGCTCAGTTCGACGTCGCCCGAGAGAGGTTCCCTATCCCGTGCAACACATCGGTGCCGCCTGCTCTACCTTGTATGTCGCGTCGCATCCCATGTTTCTCAGCCACATCTCTCATATCACCTTAGCGATGTCTGGAATAATATGTTCAGGACACAGGGCCAGAACCTGACATTGCACAAGTTCGAAAATTCGCCGGCCTACGTCCTCGATCTCGGATGCGGAAGTGGATACTGGGCTATTGAAGCTGCAAAAAGATGGCCGGTTGGTATCTTTATCTAATAGTCCTGGCTTCTATGGCTTACCTTACGATGACAGAACTGCACGATATTCGGAATGGATATTGAAGACATTCAGCCTAAGCTACATCATCCCAAAACTCGGAAGTATCATCTTGACATAGCTCACCGCGTGAAATGGGTCCACGGCAACTTGTGTGTTCCTTCTAATCAGCAGTCGCTTGTGCTAACTGCCTTCATAGATTGGATGGTTTGCCTTTTCATTGTAATTATTTCGACTTTGTTCGAATGGTGAACATCGGTCTCGGAGTACCTGAGGATGAGGTGCTTCATCTGTAACTCACTTGTTTTGTTTGTACTCATCAGGATCCATCATTACAGTGGCAATATCTCTTTGAGGCACGAGTAAAAACTTGGCTAATCCATTTTTGGTAACTAATATCATATTCAGGAGGTTTTACGCGTCCTGAAGCCTGGTGGTGTGGTTGAGGTAAGTAAGCACATACAATACTAGCTACTACAGTTAATCCATTTACTTTAGGTGATAGAGGAAGATCCGATCTTTCCATGCGAGGTTCGGCCTAAGCCTGGTAAAGTCATCGAGGTAAAGGTAAGTAAGCACTATAATGCTAACTGCTGTAATTTGATCCATTTCAAAATTACTTTCAAGGTGATACAGGAGGAAGATTTGCCATGTGAGGACGTTCGACCTGTCTGGGATGTTCACCATGGAAATTCTTCGGTGACGCTTGTCAATTATCCCTCTTCTCCCGCTCCTTTAGATACTTCCCTCGCAAATGGGAGCTCGCCAACGATTTGGTCAGATCCTTCGAAAGTAACACTTCATGAACGTTTTAACCCCGATTCGTTGTCACTCCCAACCAATGTGTCCTCGCGCACCACTCCTCCCCCTGCTCATTCACTTACCTCTCCTTATACAACCTCCCGTCTACTAAGTCCACCTCGTCCTTGCGATGACCCTCCCAATACTCCCGAAAGACCTTCCGCCGAAGTGGACCGCAGCCCCAATCTAAAGGACCACTCGCGGCTCAAAGCTGCATGGGACGCAATGCTTTATTCTCGATTTCTCCCGGAAAATACCCTCTCTGTGCTTCGTTTCTATCTATCGACCACATTCTCCAATCTTCAAACTATGTCTCCTGTCAAAGTCCTGCTTCCCCCAAACTCCGAGATGGGCCGATCATCGCCCGAGCGCGCATCCTCGCAATCTTTCTTCATGGGTGCTAGGTCCGCAAAACTAAACGGTACACCATCCCTAGTTGGAGCCTCTAGTTTGTCAACATGTTCTTCAGAACAGGATACCATCATCCCCACTCCCCCAGGCTTATCAAGAACTTCATACACCACTGAATTTGCACAAATGCACCTCGCAAGTACGGTACATACGGTGACGGGCTGCAAAGAGGCCATTTGGCAAGAGTATAGAAAACTCTATGACGTTAACGTTGCCAAAGTCGTGTCTCCGAACGCACATGCGCCCTCTGGCTATATTGCCAGTTTCGGTCCCGGAAACGTTAAATCGTCAATTCGGGAGTCGTTCGATGATGATTGGGCCGCTTGGTATAAGTGAGTTCTACTGCCAGTCTGTTATCGCGTGTTGCTCATTTTGCCTAGTGACATGACCGACCGCATTGGGATGCGCACGCTTATGTCGCGATTGAGCTGGGATGAGCCACCGGGTCAGCGCCCTGACTGGCATATCTGGCGTGCCAAGGTGCAGCAGGCCAGTGAAAACAAGGATTCAGATTCTTCTGATGACCCCGTGTCTTCAGATGAGCTGCCGTTCCTCTGCCGCTCGATGCGCACCTTCATTGCCTCTAAACCAAAGGCGTGACGTATATCTATACCACTCCCTCCATCTTCTTATCATCATTGGATCCAAAATCTAGGCTTTTAAAAGTTATTGCAAGCATCTGATATCACAACTCGCTTTCACCCGCTCTATCTTTGCATCGATCTTTATTGTCGCATACGCTTTGCATCATCTATCTGGAACACCGCACACACACCTATAGTCTCCTATTACACGTTTATTTTTATCTTATACCCAAGACGCCAACCTAGTTAGTAAAGGTCTTCTATATACGTATAGCTCACAATGAATTCACAAAGGCCTCACAGCGTTTACAAGAGCCATTGCAGTGCATGACAAAGGAAGACTATGAAAAGTCCTTGACTTCTTCCGAGCACCCGAGTGCACACTATAGTACTACGCGTGAACCGTCGTATAACATTTCACCTCACCATGAGATCGTAAATTTGAGCATGTTAACATCCCATTACACAGGTACATAACTTGTTTACTCTATCCTAAGAGGACAAAATTTCAGAAATGGCTGAGGAGATGTCTATTGATGATTTTTTATTTGCGCAACGTTGAGAGAAGGACAAATTTGGTCCCTGCTCAGATCTCGATGAGTTGTCTCGGCGCTTTAGGCATAAAGAAGGTCAAAGTCAAAGTGTTCAGAGTTCAACGTTCAGCTTGAAGATAGAACAGTCTCAGAGGATTACGAACGAATATCTAGTTTAGACTGGATCAAACTTCTCCGAGACGGCTCAGACATTGCACCGAGACAAAGACTACAAGGAGCAGGTTCAACAAGAGGGACATTATTCGGTAAATATAAAAAGAATAAACTTGTTTCGGGGAAGATAATCCATGGAGAGTTGAAGTGTGCCTAGGCCTGTCGTAGCAAGGTTTCAATTTGAGCTGCCACTGCCAGGCGGGAGACGCGTTGCACACGATCGATAATAATATGATTAGATAACATGAATTCGGAGCCGTCGAGTGACAGTAGCACACTAACTTTCTCCCCTCTACAACCCCATGTCTGACAACGAGCAAGTGCCTGCCCCCGCCACCGTCGAGGAAAAAAAGCACGCTTCCACTCTAGAGGCCGACCTCACAAAGTACAAGGTGATTCGGCTCGCACTTTGTCAGGGAAAAAAATTCATCCATCATTAGACTGCTGCCGACATCATCCATGGGGTCACCAAAAAACTGATAGAGCTCTCCGTAGAGGGAGCCAAGATCATCGACCTCTGCATCGAGGGTGATAAGCTCATTGAGGCAGGCACGGCCAGCGTCTACAACAAATCCGTAAAGGGCGTCAAAGTCAGCAAGGGTGCGCTTCGTTAGTCGCGATCGTGCGCCATTATCGCTGACCACGCCCCCAGGGCTCGCTTTCCCAACCTGCATCTCTGTTAACAATGCCGTTGCTCACTTCTCTCCCCTTGCGTACGTCTCATGATCTTCCTGATCTCACAAACGCGCCCACATCTGACTTACGCGTCCCATAGATCTGACCCTCAGTCAGAGCAGGTCCTAGCCAAAGACGATGTCGTCAAGATTCAGCTTGGCGCACACATCGATGGTTTCGCCGCGGTTAGCGCGGAGACAATCGTTGTTGGCGCGACCGTCGGCGCTCCTGCCACTGGTCGCCGTGCCGACGTCGTCAAGGCCGCATGGCACGCTGCCGAGCTCGCGATGCGCACAATCAAAGTAGGCAACAAGAATTGGAATGTTACGGAGGCCGTCAATAACATCTCCGGCGCGTGGGGCTGCAAACCTGTCGAAGGTGTGTGAGAATATAAGCATTTTTTTTCGCGTAATAACACGTAATCAGGAATGCTCTCGTGTAATCAAACGCAAAATGTCATCGATGGAAAGAAGAGGATTATTTTGAACCCCAGTGAAGCGCAGAAGCGCGATTTTGATACTGTGACGTTCGCTGAAGGTGAGGTATACGGTATGGACGTGCTCATCTCGTCCGGTGAGGATGGCAAGGTATGCAAACAACTCAATTAAGCCGTAGTACCAACTGATCAGCCATTCAGGCGCGTATGGAAGAGTCTCGTACGACAATTTACCAGCGCGACTCTACGGTTACCTACCAGTTGAAAATGAAAAACTCGCGGAGCGTGTTTACAGAGGTGCAGAAGAAGGCAGGCGCGTTCCCCTTCAATATTCGCTCTCTCGAAGATGAGAAGCGGGCGCGCATGGGCCTGCAGGAAGCTGTCCAGCACAGTCTTGTCAAGCCCTACGAAGTTATGTAAGTTCTTCCTCATCATACCACATCCGCTCTAATTCTGATCCGTTCATATCAGTTTCACCCCTACTAACACCTTTGTTGCTGGTTTCCATTTCACTATTGCCCTTCTCCCAGGCGGGCCTTCACTCGTCACACACCCGCCCATCTGGTACAAGCCTGAGCTTGTCAAGACTGAGAAAGAACTCGAAGATGAAAACCTCAAATCTATCCTTGCGCGTAACCTCAGGGAGAGCAAGAAGAGCAAGAAGAAGAAAGCAAAAATGCAGGGCGAAGCTGAGGCTCAGGAGGATTAAAGCCACATCTGTAACGATATATTTCTTGATATAAAGACGTACTGTAGTGATAAACTAAGTAGACTCGGGTGCATTACGTTTTATTTCGATGGCTCTACGATAAACATCACAGGAGAGGCAGTTCTCACACGAGGGAGCATCTCGTAGGCACGACAGGATGCGCGTGATGTCAGATTGGGTCGTGGATCTTCCGGCCGGGAACCTGTGGAGATAAACGTCATATATCCTTTATTCCAAGTGCCACAACAGCTCTGCGTGATTTATTTATCCATCTCGAGCACTACAGTCCTTCATGTGATACGGCTCGAGGGCAGTAATAATAATATAACAGCGGGTAATTTTGCGTAGAAGAACTCAACAACTTTGAACTCAAGTGACCCATAGCATTAACGATGGACGGCTCGAGAAACCTCCAACCACTTGAACCATTGATATTAGGCAGACACTTGTAACCATTTCTTGTAATTCGTGTGTCTTGTTGTACTTGAGATGGTATTGAGGTTAATGAATATTAATCATTCATCGCATTTACCGAGCAACATGCCTTTCCTTGTCGACATCTCCATGTGTAATCAGCCAACTTTGTGGCGCATTCCAACTCTAAATGTGTTCTCCATCCCGGGTCAATCATTAGTGGCGGGTGGGTCATTCAGGGACATCGCGGCTCATCATGATTTCGAACCTTTCCTTTCCGCCTCCTCACCAAACTCCGAAAGTGTGCGCACGACTAGATCGACGTTTTCAAGGAACGCATTCGTTGTGAGGCGCGCAAGTCGGACTGTGAGTGTGGTGAATGTGCTGCGGACATAATTCCATCAGCGAATGAACCACGAGATATTAATGGTTTGAGAAGCCTACGCGACGAGAATATTGTTTTTCACTTCTAGGATCCGTCGGACGGCCTGTGGCTGCAACTCGGCGTCGACCTCGATCGTCTGCTTGGCGAATAGTGCATGTTTACGCGACGCAAAAGGTATCTCGAGGATTCTTAGATATACACCGTCGTATTAGAGACAAAGAAAGGCGAGCAGAATGTGCGCCTCACATTTTATGCCAATCCGACTCTTGCGCCATGGATGAACAGGAGGAAGAAGACTCACAATAGCATTCACGTCATGATCAATCGAGATCACTGATGATCAGTCTCTCTCTCTCTCTCCCTTACAATAATTATCTTCTTTATCAAACAGATGGATAAAAGGTATAACGATAGACACAACGTCGCCTATATAACTAGATAAATACCGAGGTCGTTGTGTATCCTCAGGGCGCTGATAAGATTGAAGACAATGGTCACCCAGCTCGACTTCTGCTTCCACTTCAAGTATCCAGCAAAAGTCGAGGTAAATTATACAACCCGTCCCCATCTAACCCAGCAGCGGAGCCGATGTGAACACTGACAATACAGAGGGAATTCGCAGAACCGCCCAACCTATAAAACGACAACACAAAATCCACAAGAAAACCAGCACCGGAAGAAATGGGAATAATGAGCCGGTGGCTCGCACTAATAACGGAGTCTTGAACTGGGTTATCTTCGTCCAGTCACATAAAACGTGCGTGGCGTGGGGGTATCTTTAATTTAAAGAGAGAACGCGAGCACCGCGGCGAGAGCAGCGAGAACAACAGGGGTGCTTTGGCGTACGGAGGGAGCGCCATTGCCGGAGCCAAAAGGATTGGAAGCAGCAGCGCCAACAGCCGAAGGGGTGGGATCCTCAGCAGTCGGGGCAGCAACATTGAAAGTTGTCGTGGGTGTAACAACCACACTATTACATTTGCATCATCAGAACGTCTATAAATTCCTTATCACAGAAAATAATGCTCACGTAGATCCGGAAGCAGACTTGGCGGTTGTTGAACTAGCCTTGGATGAACTAGCCTTGGATGAACTAGCTTGGGTTGAGGATGAAGCGGATTCAGACTTGAGAGTGTCCAAGACAGAATTGGGAACGCAGGATGAATTGTTGCTTTGACCAACAGTAATCTACGACATGAGGCGGTGGTGAGCGGAGGGGATACTTAATGTTTTGATGGGCGTGAAACTCACCACACCACTCCAAGCCTCGTCACCCGTAGCGTCCTCCAAGGAGAGTTGAACCTTGGTTCCGGCAGGAACGGCCGCGGTCCAGTGGATAGAGGTGCCGTCATGGTCGCCAAGGTCGAAGCTTGTTTGGAAAGAGAGGAAAATCGAAAACAGCAGCGTCAGAACGCTGTTGAGTAGAAAACAATGGATACGCGTACAGAGGGTCACCGCAAGGGTCGTCGGCAGAAACCACAATAAGGTTGTAGGGTCCAGTTGTAGGCTGCCATGAGATTTCAGAGTTTTGGCACTATTAAAAAGTGGCGGTTAGGTTTGCGAATAGTGGGCCGAACAGGAGACGTGTTACGTACCTGGACGAAGTCGGGAGTGCTGATAGCGAACTCAGCGAGAGCAGGGGCAGCAAAGAGCGCGATTGTAAAGAGCGTGGAGAACATCTTACGACGTCGACGGCGATGGGTGTTGGAAGGAGGGACGGGCGAGCACGCGGAGTGAATGAGGATGGAAGAGATTTGATTTGATCCCCCGGTTGCATTTTGTACCAGCAAACACATCATAACATCCTCTGATCCGACAGATGACAAGTGCATATGTCTTGTTTTCTAATTAAAACCATTGAATTTCTTTTCTTCACAGTTCACATGCACATTCCGATTCGACCATAGACATATGTAACAACAAGTACTTACTACTTACAATTTCGCCGCCACCGGTACCTGCCCCTTGAAAGAGGCAAGATTTGTTCGTTTTGTTATACTGGTCAATACCGTTGTCATGGCACTATCTTAAATTAGAAAAGAAAGAACTCACCCTGAATGGATAACTTTTGATGGGGTAAGCTTTGGGCCTTCGACTGCCACGCGCTTATCGACAGGGACATAATCGCGTTTACCAGCACCGACATAAACCTAAGAAAACAATTTTCATAACTAGTACTGACGCTTGCATATGGAAACGCCTCGTACCTGTCGAGGCCGCCAAATCTTGACACCCCCCTCTTGTAGCATCATCTGTATTCTGTTAGCCAAGGAGATTCACAAGCATTACCGGTATCATACCTGCCGCCAGTGCGCAAGCCACCCGACCACTCGTGGCACAGCGAACAGAACGGGGAAGAAATCAAGAGGGAAGCCTTAAAATAATTCAATACAGATAAACTTTCCTGGTTACAATCAGACATACCCATGGCACGATAAATCAGTCCACTGTGATCGTAATAGTATGATCAGTAACATGACAAGACTTGTTGAAGACTCGGCAAATTACCTCCTATACGACGGTGAGTACGGAAAGAGCCAACGGTGAATATATATGCTTACCAGAAGTCGACATTTGGCGCAAGTTTGCGCTGAATAAAGTATTCGTCCTTCATTGCAGCATCATGTAGCGCCATTGCTGTCTCGAGTAGCTCATCCTTGCCTGTACTAAACGAAAGATGTCAGATGCAACCCAGATATCACGTTACAGTGTCCATACATCTTGAAAACCTCGTCTGCTGTTTTACGAACGATGAAAGAACGGGGATCCGACTACGCCCCAATTTATCGTGAGTATTGCTTTCTCCAAAAAGCCACGATCACTTACTGTCTTGTAGACACTTCGAGACCGAGTTGATCAATAAGTTCCTGTTTGGGTGACGTATATTGCATGTACACACCGATGACCAAAGCCCGAAAGGACCTTTTCGCGCTTCTTCACAGCTTCGATAAAAGCGGGAACGTTTTCGGGCCTAATACAAGATTGCTTAAAGAAAATCATCACTGATAGGCCAGTCATCTGACCTTCCGATGGATATCAACATCCGAATGACAGCCTCATTAGCGCCACCTATCGTAATACTAGTTAGCACCTTCAGTGACTACAAATCAGGATGACACACCGTGTAATGGTCCACTTTGTACACCAGTTCAGTTCATGAAATAAACTTAAATCAAATGTTGCGACTTACTATAGCGATGCACAGCCAGCGCTGAATTACCAGTCAGTTCATTTTCCAATGGACTGGAATATAAGATCGAAAACACTCACGCTATCGCAGAATAAGGATCTACAAGCGAGCTACCGGTCTGCAAGACCGTGGTAGCTGAGGCGTTCAGCTCGTGGTCCGCATGAAGCAAGAAAAGCACGTCCAGCGCCTTCTCAAGCACGGGGTTGGGCACATAGTTTTCCTCGCCCAGATGGTCCATTTGGTATAAGAATCTATGATATTCAGGTATGAATGTCGTCAGGAGTGGGATGTTGGGACCAAGAAACCGAGACACACGAGCCGGTATAACTAAGACCTGTGGGCGGTGTAACAAAATCTCGGCCTTGGCGAACACGATAGGCCATGCTAGATTTCGGGAAAGCGCTACATAGTTGTTTCGGAGTCAACGATAGAACAATGCGTACGCAGCAAGAGTGGTTGCTTTCCCAATGAGTCGATAGATCTGTTTGTCCATTAACTGAAGTGAGGCTTTGTCCCCACGGGTAAAGATCTTCTGCCCTGTATAGGCCCAAGTCCTGTCAGGAAAGGTATACACAGCGTTCGAATGTACACACCCTGCAAAGAAGGGTTTGCCTCCCTGTAATAGGAACCCAGATACGCGAAAGCACTGGTCAGAATAGCCATAGGGTGTGCATCGTATCTTCAAATAGCTCGGGATCAGTCGAGAAAAAGCAGGCAAACAAGGTTTAGCTACGGACCGGAAGGAGCGGCAAAATTGCTCTGCATCCGCGTGAAGTGTCCCGTGGTGCATAACCTCGCTTTCAAATTCAAGTCTCTGGGCCGCAGATGGCAATGATCCATAAATGAGCAGGTAGGCTGGTGTGCAGAGGTAAATGCTATATTAGAGGACCCATTTATAGATCACACACCAGTTTCCAAATGTGAGGAATGGAGTGCGAGTTGTTCGATAGGATATCCCCTTAAAAAGATCGTCAGTGGCTTCCTTCAAAACCAGAAGCACCATGAACCTGTAGCGTAACACTAACGCGAATCGAACTTCAGTTAAGAATTTCGGATAAGATGATAAACCTCATGTACCTCCGGCCTCTCCGTCGATGTACGTAATTTTACTCCGCATGACAGCAGTGTTCAGGAAACCTCTGTCCGAGACTCTCAAACCTTTCTCTGTCTCGTTTTCCTCACGTTCTCCAGGTGCACGGGGCGCAGACATTTCCTTGAACGCCGTAGCATAAACGCAATTTTCGACTATCCTACGGGTCGATGATGCATGAGTCAATGTCCCTCATAATTTGCACAATACGCGGTGTTGTAACCGCTGATATTGGGGCGAAGGGGGTACTACTTACGGGACTTTGTAGACCTTGCCCGTACGATTGTCGCGCACAGTAAGGCTGTTGTCTGTTTCCTGCGTTTCCAGTGGCTTGCCCATGATGACGATGCGAATGCGGTAGATAAAAGTCAAGTTCCAGTTGGGTGCACGGCTCAGAGGAGAGCCAGAATGACATTCTCGCTTGGGGTCGGGGATTTAAGTGCTTAAGCGATCGCCGGGATAACGCATTGTCACGCGGTGAACTACGTCACAAAGAATCAAATGTTTCCTTCAATCCTCCGATTTACATAAACGAACGAGCTAGGAAAATGGCGACCAGGCACAATTTAACCCATTCCATTAACCTGATATGTATGTTGGACATTATACATAATACATCCAGTAGGATAATCCATGGTCGTGAACGCGTCGACATATATGTAGCGTACTTCCTCTCTAACTTACCTCCTCAATAGTTTCTCATGGAGCTCGGCACTTCTCAATCTCGCATGAAGGTACTCAAGACGAGCGTTGTACCGCGCCATAACCTCATCCCTGCGCCGCTGAACCTCAGAAATTTCCGGGTGATTGTCCGTTTCCTCCGTCCCAGGACGGTCTGAGTCTGCATCGTACTCGCCTTCTACAAGCCTACCAAGAGGAAGATGCCCAGTACTTCGCGACAAGCTAGTAGCGCCAAACCTCGCCTGCGAGGCTATAGACGACAGAGAGTTTTTCCGCAGGATGGAAGAAGGTGGAGAGGAAGCCGATATAGGGAAGCGAGCCGAAGGCGGGCTCGCGAGTTTCTGCCGCAGCGACGAGATCGATTTTGAGCGCGACAAACCCATCTTGATAGAGGATGAGAAAGAGTGTACGGACGAGTTGTCGGTTAATGGCTCAACGGTAGACGTGGACACCTTTCGCTCGAGCGGTAAAGGTGTATACTTCCGCCAGTTTGAACCGTCGATGACAGTGGTAATGTGCTCAGGGGTAGGGGCACGAAGGCGACGGGCATTCTGCTGATGAACGCGGTATGAGGTCGAGTATTCTAAACCATTGAAAGCCTCTAAAAGTCGCTGTGCCTCTGCCTCCGTCGCGATGATGGCGGCGCGTATGTCATTAGCCGTATAGAGGTTCCTGTCATCAAAGATCTCTGACGATGAGGATGTGCTTAGCTGAGGGAATGTGGGAATCAGCGTTCGTTTCTGGGATCGCAAAGGAGTGTTGGGTGAGTATGAATTGTCTATAAATGGTGGATGCGGCATGATTGAAGCATTGACAGGTTGATTGGCAAGGCGTTTATCATCCGTGCGACCAGATAACAACTGGCTCGCCATTTGGTGCAGTCGTGTGATCAAGCCTCGCTTCTCGAGCGGTGCAGATGGGGCATCTAGTGTGTGTGAGGCGGAGGTCTTACCGCTACCTCCGCGCTTGAGTAGATTGGTCACACCAGCAGTTAATGATTTTTTTCTGCGAATGGATGGAGATGATATATGAGACGCAGGCGATTCAGCCGGAGTGTCTACGATTCGCACTCGGCGTGAGGATGCTGCATGAAATGATGAGGACGAGATTGAGGGATATTGACCTAACTCACAAGCTCGGCCAGAACCAGAAACAGAAAGAATGGGTGCTTCAGGAAGGACCAAAGCACTGTTAGAATGTTGTTCAAATAGATTCTGACGAAGAACACGGTACTCGTCGTCGCTGAAGCTCGGTCAGCTAGTACGTTTGACACTGGGAAGGTGAAGACATACTTGAGCAGGCCTTGTGAATTGGCCAACGCAAGCTCAGCGAGTTGCTGGGCCAAGGCCATGGCTACCACATAAAAGAACAGGGAAAGAAATAGAAGATTCGCGGCTAGTGAGCCATTTGGACAGATCACGGAAGTTGATGATCATGGTGAGACCAGAGGAGTGATCACTAAATTGATCATGCGACTTTGTTTGAAATTATTCAAATTAACCCTTCCACTCAACAATGATATCCAAAGACGGCCCCCACGTCGACCTCGCCCCTCGCACCACCTCCTACGACTTCTTTGGCCCCCCAGGTGCCCTCTTCGTTACCCTCACCGTCCCCGCCATTACCTATGGTCTCTACTTTGGCTGTTCCGAGGCAAATGGATGCACACCAAAACTTTCCGCAATTCCCGACCAGATCGTAGCTTCCGTGACAAACCCAAACTGGTGGGCTTCCCTCTGGGACACACAGGCTTTTCTCATCTATCTCGCGTGGTATATGTACACCATCGGTGCATGGTTCGTTCTACCGGGTGACTGGGTTCAAGGCACCACGCTCCGTACTGGGGAGAAGAAGACATACAAACTCAATGGTATGACGCGTTTTCAACGTTAAGCATGTCGTCTGATCCCTCCATTAGCATTCCCAACTTTCTTGCTGGCATTGGGTTTGGCAGTTGGAACGATTTACCGTTTTGGGCCATCATCATTCACGCTGCTCTACGAAAAATGGGTTGGTCTCGTTACTGCATCAGTCTTGATGGCAATTGCGCAGACTATCTATTGCTACGCGTTCTCATTCCGCAAAGGCAAGTTACTCGCCCTTGGAGGCAATTCGGGCAACTTCATATATGACGTAGGCGACCTTGCTCCATGTCGCGTCCTCCTACTCATTCTGTTCTAGTTCTTCATTGGCCGCGAGTTGAATCCTTCTATTGGTTCCTTTGATATCAAATCTTTCAACGAGCTAAGGCCCGGTCTCATTCTATGGTTCCTCATCGACATCAGCATGGCATGCGAACAAGCAGTTCGTCGCGGTGGTCTTACTGAGATTACCGACTCGATGTGGCTGGTACTGGCGTTCCAAGGCTGGTATATAGCTGACGCTCTGTTCAATGAGGTACGCCTTTCCGACAATCACGCCAATGCGCTGTTAATCGCTTATACAGGGTGCCATCCTTACGACGATGGATATTACCACTGATGGCTTTGGCTTCATGCTTGCTATCGGTGATTTGTCTTGGGTCCCATTCGTCTATTCCCTTCAAGCTCGTTACCTCGTGTTCAAGCAGGTTGAGCTCGGCCCTGTGTGGACGGCTGTTATCTTCCTCGCCAATGCTACCGGTTACTATATTTTCAGAGGTGCCAATGGTGAAAAGAACGATTTCCGGAACGGATACAATCCCAAAAGTAAGCCCATGCCTATGTTGTACCCTCTTTCCCATGCTCAGTTCCCTGCAAGACCTAAAATACTTCACGACCGCCTCTGGCTCGAAACTTCTCACCTCTGGATGGTGGGGTCGGTCGCGGCACCCCAATTATTTGTGAGTCCTTCTTAGAATTCATCTTTGATAGAAAATCTGAGGCCTTTCAGCGGCGATCTCCTCATGGCTTTCTCATGGTCCTTGCCCACGGGATTCAACACCCCTATCACTTATTTCTATGTCAGCTACTTTGCGGTATTGCTCATCCACAGACAACTTCGCGATGACGGGCATTGCCAGAAAAAGTATGTCATTCTACCTTGAGTGTTCTCTCGATAGCTAACTGTACCCTAGATATGGCAAGGATTGGGATACCTACAAGAAACTCGTTCCTTGGCGCATCATCCCTTACGTCTACTAGTTCACTCTGCACATCCCATCTCCCAGATATAATCCGGACAACAGCTGAAGAAGTGTTGCTAGATTTGTTTACATCTCACGGACCACATACTATATAGCGTTATTAGCTGAATGGGGTAGGCACTAAGTATGAAAACAGAAATTTCGTCAGAGTCGTTATGTCTGTTTGAACAACCTCAACTCCTGTTTCTGAACACCCTTTTGATTTTACCCAAATACGACTGGAGAATTACATCCTATCGTGTTTAGACATGAGAGACGCAAATCCTTTGAGGTTATTTGTTCTTTCAGTAAATGCAACATCCTCATGCACCATCACAAGAATCATTGAGCTTTCGTGCCAACTTGGGACGTCTCATCTCCCCGTTGCGACGCGTCCGCCCTCGTGTGCCATTCTTCCAACTTGCTGCGCACAGAATTCCGACTCTATGGTCGTTGTACAGAGGTTTGTTGAGAGGAGCACCCAGTGAAGAGGTATGTCTGTCTCTCTTGAGTCTCTTTGATTTTCAACAATTTCTACAGATTAGACAGCAAGTCCGCTACGAATTCAGAAAAAACCGACACTTGACCGGTACAGATGCCACAAAACGTGGTCTTGAAAAAGGGTACAAGGTGCACATCCACATCTTAAATATTTTCCACTGCACATACCAACACCACTAGTACCTAGTACCTCGATGCATTCGAAAAGGCCAATGCAGGTGACGAACATCAACAAGCCATCCTGCGGCGACACTCCCGTGAGCTCAGTGCAAGAAACGAGAGGGCCTACTGGCAAAATCTCGCGGACAAAGAGCTCGCCTGGCAAACCAGACTCGCAAATCGTCCTATAATGACAGGTGGTTTACTACGTCCTTCCTATGCAAACCGTCCTCTTCCGCGGCTAAAGCCCCAGCCCGACCATATCACCGGCATGATTCGCAAGCGCCGCATAGCACACGAGCAGCGCTTGCAGACACTTGCAGATATCCAGGAATACATGCGTGACCTGCGGCTTGAAGCTAAGCTTGAGACCGAGGCAGCTGAGCTCGCAGGGAAGGTGGGAGTGGTGGAGTCAGTGTATGCTTCGCATCTGGAAGAGTGGAGTGCGTTGAGAGCTTGCAATTTCCGTTTCTACTTTTACTCATGCTTTCATTGTTGTTAAAGTGGAACCGTTCAAGCAACACCAAAAAATGATCAAGCAAGCGCTCGCTCGAGATCAGCGCAGGAGTGAAGAGCCATATTCTCAGGAGATGCTTGACGCTATTAAGGCCGCGCGGCGAGAGAAGATCGCGAACAAAACGCGTGAACTTGAGCGCGAACGACGCGGAGAAATACTTCGGCGGACCATCTTGCGACAAAGAAAAGGTCCGCCCGCGCACGTTTTGGCAACCTTAACCCCCGAACAGCGAAGGATAGATAGGATCGTACGCAACGTGAGTGAGGTTGGGTATGTTGCGCAAATTAAGAGGAAATTAGGATTCAAGCTGCGGAAGCCCAAAGCATGGGAGGCAGAGATCGGATCGCCTAAGAATAAGAGGAGGTTGGACCGTATGACAAAGGAAGTCCTAGACGAGTCGGAGAGGCGGGCAATGAAAAAGCACAGGAGCTAGTTAACACCCAACGATCACCTACTGAGGATGTTGCTTAGCCTTCACTCGGAACATCAGGTTAGTTACATTCACTTCATATTACTATTATACTACAAGGCTGGTTTAAGGAGATGAAATATGGAGTCAAGAAGCCCAACCAGCAGGCCTTCTTAATGATATCTACGAACAGCTGCAAGATATGCTTTTCCAGATTCGCTGAGGGACATCGTTCATGAGTCCTTGGCCGAAGATCCCCAACATCTAGAAAACTTACCTCAATGAGTTACCTCTCATTAGAGGCCAGACATTACCGAGCCCGAGACCGTTGCTATAAGCATAGGCATAAACTCGACGATCTGATTCGAAGTAGGAAACAACAGCGTTTATATAGTTGTTGATTTCGTGCTGATCGGTACATGGAACGAAGCCGTTCTTGTCTGGAAAGGGACTCTCTTTGTCAATGCATCTTGGACTCTCGTGAGACTAAGGACAAACCATCGACACAAGCAAATTCCGTCACCCAGATCGGTTTCTTGTACCTATTCCAATAATGTTCCTTTCGATTAGTCAATATATGTAGATTGGTTTCTGAGGGATTATGAATTCACAATATCCTTCTTCACACCGGCAATATTGTTCTTGTTGATGTGAACAGCAGTGAAATCCCACTGAGTCGAAATCTTCGAGCTGAATTGGGCAAGCCACGTCTCGTCTGCTTGTTCTGAACGAATCAAGGTAAGCCGCTGTCTTGCCTTAGGGTAGATACAAAAAACACACTGCACATCGACGGGCTCCCCATGAGAGATCCTTTCTCCCCCAAAGGCACAATCAACTTTTCCCAGCCAGACACACCGGCGGAAACTGACATCCCAGCAGATCCCGAGCCAGGTGGACAATCAGGCTCTTCGTAGGCTAGTACGTACGGAGGAGGAGATGTTATCTTCTTAAATGCAGCGACACGTGCAGCGTCAACCGGGTCGGCAGTCCCACCACCCCAAAGCATGGGTACACCTATTGGTTTGCCAGGTTTGGAAGGATTTGGCGTCCTAGGAAGGATTGGTTAATCAGATCTGGTGAAGGTATCGTGAAAGATTCCCATACCAGTCGTACCACCACCCAATGTGATCCTTGAAGAACGGGTATGCGTCACCTCCTGCAATGCCTGCTTTGACCCCGTTTGGTGTCAGCGAAGCATCTCTCTTCATAGTGGCCAGAGCAATTTCATCTGTAGCCACAATTGCAGGACTTGAAGTGGTGGAGACTTCTGGCCTGCTAGTACTCGATGTATTTGAAGCGTCAGGTTCATCTGGGGTAGTGTTATCAGGTATATCATGGGTGTCGTTATCAATCTCGGGTGTATCAGGTGCGTCAGACTTAAGGAAAAGAGGTGTAAGGGAGGTTGCAAAGCGGCTGAGTGAACAAGTAACCGAGGAGCCTGTAGGGTTCGGGGCAGCAGTCAGAGTTGTGGGATGATGGTGGCGTGAAAAATGGTGGCGATGGTGTATGTTACGATGGCCCGATAAACCGTGATTGGCGGCCACAACACCCTGAAACGCAAGAAAACATACGAGTAAAGGGGCGAGACGTCCGAAGGCGAACATATCTACGTCTCAGAGTAAAGGAAAGATGGGAGTAAGCAGCTGCAATTTGAAATCCAGTTGTGAAAGGGACTTTATAACCCGCTCATGGAAGTGCCGGACAGGTGACCAGGGCAACGGCATATAGGAATGCCATTTAGAAGATTCGTCGAGAAGCGAAGGACAAACTTCAACAAAGCCCATGGCGTTGTCACTGACAGCGGCTCCTCTAGAGAGTATAAAAACGCCAACATTGTAGGATATGTAACTTTGTGAGGTTATGGCGACTCTTAACAAGATACGCGGATGTTTGGATCGTCCTGTCCTTACCTTCTCCGAGGAAGAATTCTGATGGGATGATAGGAAGGCTATAATGTGCCTGGAAGCTGGATACGAGCTTATTTTGACTTGTTAATGCTGACTGCAATATACTCAATGGATTGCGAGTTGATTGTCCTACAACAGAGCCAGGACGTTCCTTGAGAGCTTTCTTGTTCATTGGTTTCACAAATGGATGTGACCAAAATAGATACTAGAAACTCTATTGGAGAATCTGGTCCGAAACAACGTTAGAAGGAGAAATCATGCCCAGAAGAGCCAATGCTAATCCTACCAGGTGGATGTATAGGAATCTCCCAGCTTGCCCAGAGCCACCTACTCTGATTATGATGAAATATTGTATTCGAAATTCCTACGAGGGATCCGTCGTTAAAAAGGCCGGAGTCGCCGGAACCCCTGACCTTGCAAGACATTCAAAGATTGCTGTACCTAGGAGGTAGCTTTGCGAGTGAGAAGTGTCTCGCTGAGCAAGCACGCCACTAAGAACATGGGATGGGGTCAAAACGGTTGTCTCCTCGGATATACCTTGTCCTTTTGGGACAAATCCTCTACAGGATCGTTGCCTTTTGACAAGGTCGACCCCAACTTCAACCAACGACCGCACAAAACTTCGGGCCGCCAGGGCAAGTGTAGCATGGGGAGCAAGATGGCTTTCAATCATGGCTTGACTCTTCCCAAATCTGTCGAAGTACAAGTTTTCACGATTTCCTGAAGGCAAAGTAAAAGTGGGTAGCTTCAAGGAATAGACAATGTCGTGAACAGCCAATATGAATTTGGGGTCACAGGCTGCAACCAAATGGACAGGGCGAAAGTCTTTTATGTGGATATTAGACCCGTACTCCGGTCTTGTGTTACTTTGATCCATACGCAGCCGGGAGAAAACATCCACTATGGGCATTTTTGTAACTCGCGGTGAGGTGTTGCATAGTAGGGGAATTCGAGGAAGATTTCCCTGCTCTCCAATATCCTCAAGGTTGTCTTCTGGCTCCACTCGCGCAAAGTTGGATGGTAGGTCAAGCTTAGTTTTGACCGCGGAGGATGGTAGGTGAGCTTCGATCCCTCGACCACAAGTTGTACACCAAGCGTCATGATTGAAATTGCTCTTGATCTCTATGTCAGGATGATAGATCTTGGGCTTGATTGTACCAAGTGGCCGAATAAAATGACCCTCTTCTAAAAGCCAACAATACACGTCCGCGGTCGTTAGTGGAATCAAACCTTGCGTTTTAGATTGATCCCCCCGAATCTGTTGAGTATACGCGTTTTGAATTGCACGGGCACGACTCCACTGTATCAAGCGTAAGGTGTATGATCTAACTCCGTGTCTTTAACCTTACCTCGATCGCTTTTCTTCTTCCGGGAATGAAAGATTCGAATTGAGACGTGGAAACTAATCTATATGGAACCTGTGGTTGAGCTTGACAACCGGTTTCCGCCTCTAACATGTAGAATCGGTATCAGCATCATCTTGCATCATAATCGTATTTGCATCTCCATTACTGACCTTTCAGTGTCATTGGGAACTTTCTTACGAGATCCTTCAATGCATGAGTACGGCCTGGGGATACAGTCATCAATAGATTTGGTAGCGAAAGGGAGATGATAATCGTCCTACTTTGCCAAGACACCACATGATTGTTGTTCTGGATAACTTCATCAGACGTTTGTACCCACAGAGCCTTCGATATGATTGGAAGATATCCCTTTTGAATTGGAAGGAGGACTGTTCCTCTGTCCAACTCAATGTCGACCATTTGCTCATCACCGACAACTGGTGTAGACTGTTTTGAGAGGTCCAACTGACCATAGTCAGATACAAGCGACAAAGATAGACCAGTCACGACCCACCTCGACCCAATGCTCCAAATGAACAGTTTGATCGGTCAATTCTCCATTTAGGTCAGGCGCACCGCTGAAGTGTAGCTCTATCTTAGCTAAGAATGGCTCATCCGCACTGCCAACAACGACAAAAGGGGGCCGTGTAGTTGTCAGTAGTGGATCATCAGGGCTCGATGATGAGGAAACAATTAGCTGTTTAAGTATAGTGGTTATGTGGTGGCTCTGAGAGAAGTCCAACTGAGTGATGATGCTAACATTCTGGAAATTCCACCTACATAGGAAGGTGCATCTACTGAGATCATCCACTTGTACGTACGGCCATGATTCGACACTTCACGCTCTCCTATAAGATTGATTGGACACTGCATTTATCGAAGGAGCAGGGAGCAGGGTCAACAAACCTGGTGGTACCCAGAGACTGCGATCTATGATTAAAATACGAGCCTGGAAGTAAAACCTGCTTCCTAGTGTTCCCGCAAGGCGCTTCTGTATACCCTCCACTCCGTCGACATCTTCTTTAGACTTCTCCGCTTCGGACGCGCTGAAATGGCTTGTTTCTCGGGATATTGGTAGATCGGCGTTGGTTACTAGAATGCATTCTTGTATTGTCTCTTCCTCCCTTTCTGGTTCAAAATCATTCCGGTGGGTATACTGCATCCTCCAAGATCGACGCAAATCACCGGGAACGACCTTCGCAACTGATGGTTGCACACCATTGGAGTTAATATCGTCATCAAAGTTTTCAATATCGACCAAATCATCTTCATTACCCCGAACCTTGATGCTTCGTCTTACGATTTCTTTTCCTAGAAATGGAGCAAGTGCAGGAGTGTCTTCATGGAAACCGAGTGTCTTGACAAGGTTTGAGCTTTGAGAATGGGGTTTGACGCGCGATCCTACGACTATTTTTTCAACATCCCCACTAGCCATCAACTCGCTTGCTTGATGAACTCCAACCGCCATTTGAAATAGGCTTCTGATCCCAGGTAGTATGCCGTTAGGTCCTAAGCCGACCTCAATCCCCATTTCAACATCTAGGTCCGGATCCACTATTGCACAAGCCCTGACGCATTCGTCATGCGTGCCCCACTCCGTACCATGCGAAATTCGTGCATGATTTAGTAGGCCTTGTAGAGATGTGAACGTTTGTCGAAGACATTCCGGGCACCGCAAAAGGTAGGTCTGGACATGATTTTCATCATATGGAGGATGCAAATCGGAGGACCGTATATATAGAAACTTCCCGTTAGGGTTCCGAGGGAGTTTCTGTCTGGGTAGGGGCCGAGGGGGTCTTGCTGTGTGTGCAGATGCCGATTGAGCAGTGTGTGTGACTTCACGTTCGAAAATGAGATCGAGAGGTGCCTCAATCGTAGAAGCTACATCCAATGCCACATCCTTAAACGAGATTGTAGAGCCGCTACTACCTTACGAAAGTTGTATTTCAGTAGTGATACTGGTGATTATAACATGTCAGTTGACCTTTCTTTAACGAGTCCTGTAGGATCAGAGCCCAAGATATTCGAGACTGAATCGTCTCTGCCACTCGATGTCTGAGGGCAATTTCGAGGTCTATTTCCGAGACGATATCTTCAAAGCACTCCGCAGTGGGAGTTTCAATATCGCTTCTCCTCCTCTTGCGTGTAGACATAGAAAAGCATGAAAGCAGATTTGAAGTAGTAAGGGAAAAATGTGGCAGTGGATGCGTGACATACGTCACCCGCTACACTCTATGGCTATCGTAGCGGCGGCAAGCGCCATCCCCGACTCAAGCTCAAGTTTGGACGCACAATGAGGGAGCTTTTTCATTACAATGATAGTATGATATACTAACAAGGTGGTGCAGAGTGCATGCGTAGGCAAGAAAAACACAATTGGAATTTGAATAAATAAATAGATCATGATTATGTACATCCATCAATCATTAAGTACAGTCGAACCCCTCATAACCCATACCCCTCGGTAGATGCCCGGAGCTATGGGGTATGAGGGAGATAGATTTTTTTCCACAAAATGCAAAAAAAAGTGTATTTTCAATCTTCTAGCTATTGTAGGTGTACTGTATGAGTGTTTCAGCACTTGCGAGTGAAAAAATCAGTTATCTCTGAAGAGACCATTGTCCGAGATTCTTCAAGACGGATTTGCCTTTTAAACGATGCCAAAACACGATCTAAATCATGGGCAACAGGATCCTCCATACTGTCAACATAGCTTTTAATCAGTGAAGCAGCTTGTAGAACTTCGCGCCTTGTGGGCTGTGCCTGAAGTGATGGATTGCACAGAAGAAAACATGAAAAATTGTACAGGTCAAGAAAATCTGTGTGATTCAAATGATCAGTCCAATGACATAACATACAGCTCACGATCTCAACACAATCTTTCTCAGAACTTTTCCCATTATCATTTGGTAGTCTGATGTCTTTGATAATGAATTACTTGAGTTACATCAACCAAACCAGGACCAACTTTCACTTTTTTGTGTCCTAATCTATTGTGGGCAATGAAAGTTCATTGGAGAAGATCAAAAACATGTTCTGATAGTCAATGGCATCAAACCAGCGGATCTTCTTGGGGCCTTCAACACTTGCCATCCAAAATTGATGCAATCACATGATATTTTCCCATTGTCGACTCGTCAAATGGATGCTCACATAGTAGTCTGGCACAATTTTTCTTCCCCAACCAAAGTGTGGAATCTTTCCCAAATCCAATTCTTTGTGGATTGTATGTCTCAAATATTTGATTTTCAAATAGCTGCTTGCTGGAGAGGTGGGGATCACTTCATTTCTCAACATTCAAAGTTCTTTTTTAGATATCTAAGACATACAATTCATAGTGTTCTATCTGATAATATTTATGCAAAAAGAATCAGAATTTTTACAATGTTCTGAAGGACTGTACACAAGCATCCATGAAACAAATTCAGTGGGCACAGCTTTTGAGTGGTGTACAAAGTTGTACAAATAGCATGTTTCTTCAAGGGGCAATGCCTGTCCCCAATTATAGGATAACCATCAATGTTGCTTTTGCATTGTGAAGTGCTCTGATTTTATTGGATGCAGTTCCTGGTCACCAACCATTCAAATTTGATCAATCTTTGCCCATAATCAACAAAGAGCTACTGGAATGTTCTGCTGTTGCCATAACCTTCTCCTTGTCCAGTTATGTGGCCCAGGCCAACTCCAAGCTCCTGACTGTCTCCTTTAATGCCCAAGATGTCATCCTCCTTGCAGATGTCCACAACACTGATCCAGGGAGGACCACCCACACTGTAAGGGCAACCTCAGGAGGCTGTGGCACAATCACACAACTGGCAGAGAGAGATCCAAAGTCTATTGAGTACTGTACAGATACATGCATGCATAACTACACACCTGGCAGAGGGAGATCCAAAGAGAACAAGTCTAGGGATCCCCTATGCCAGAGGCGACGCTTCAGAGGCTCTGGAAGCATGGGAACCAACTGTATAGTACACATAAGCCACACAAAAACCAGAGACAACCCCAAAAGGGCAAATCTCTGGAGATAATCAAACTCTGGAGATTGCCTTGATGCCAACACTGGAGATAAGATTAGCAGCTGATGCAAATCTCCAGAGATAATCAAACTCTGGAGATTGCCTTAATGCCAACACTGGAGATAAGATTAGCAGCGGATGGGATCCAAATGGGTAGCCTGACATCACCCCCCCTCTAGAGTGCGGCGTCTTGATGTGCAGGATAGAAGTAGTTCTGGATGGCTCAATCGGTGGGTGAGATGGGGTAGATGCCTTGGATAGCTCATGGCGTGTTGGGTTGCTTCTGATAGAATTGCCTGATGAGGTTAGGTGCATGGATGTTCTCCCAAAGTTCTCAAGATATGTCTCCAATACCATAACCTTTCCATTTCACCTTGAACTGCAGCTTCTGTTGGAACAGCCGGCTGTCTAAAATCTCCTCCACCTCATGCTCCTTTTCATCATCAACCAGGACTGGAGAGGGTGGCTGGTGCAGGCATCAGCCTGGAATTGGGTTGTCAGGAGCTGGCGCATTCCAGGTGGTAGTCTTAGGTGGTACGGTCCAACCTGCCTTTCCACTGTGTAGGGGCCAAGGTTGCGGTGCAACAGCTTCCTTGATGGCCTTGTGGTGTTGATGTC